>VUQI01063892.1:0-15223 GCA_015106735.1 Paratilapia polleni
TGCAAAGCCCACACACACACACACACTGTCACACAGAGGTACATGAACACACACACACACACACTGACACACAGAGGTTCATACACACACACACACACACTGTCACACAAGGGTACATGAACACACACACACACACTGTCACACAGAGGTACATGAACACACACACACTGTCACAGAGAGGTACATGAACACACACACACACACACACACACACACTCACTCACTCACTCACACACACACACACACTCACACACTCACACACACACTCACTCACACACTCACACACACACTCACTCACACACTCACACACTCACACACACACACACACACTCACACACACACACACACACACACACACACACTCACTCACACACTCACACACACACACACACACACACACACTCACACACTCACACACACACACACACACACACACACACACACACACACACACACACACACACACACTCACTCACTCACACACACACACACACTCACACACTCACACACACACTCACACACACACCAGTTTGTTTTCAGAATGAGCTGCAGAGTTTTTAAATGTCATTCTTAAACACCTCCAAATGTTGAAGTATGTTAAAAATATTTTCTGTCGTTGATAAATCATAAGCTGGGGCATTAAGAGCCACTGAAACTTTTACTGTCTGCAGGATGGGGTCTAAATTTAACACAATAAACCTTACAAACCGAGCTACTGATCCCCAAAGTTCACATATGTGACCATCTTTAACACTTAACCTTGAAAAGTAAAGCGAGACGTTTCTTTGACTTAATAAAAAAAGAAAAACATTTTTTCTAATTTGTTTCATAAATTTATCTCCTAAAATTCTGTGTTTTTTCTTGCAAATTTCTGAACTTTTTTCTCCTAAATTTCAGGATTTTTTCCTGATAAATTTTTGAGTTTTGTTCTCCTAAATTTAATTTTTTCTAATAAATTTCACAGTCTGTATTTTTTCCAGGGAATTTGTGAGCTGGATCTGTGGAATCACACAGCAGCTCCTGATCCTCCTCAGTTTGATCAGTTTGAGCTGTTAGTGGGAAGCACCTTACATTCACTATCATTACGTGTAAAGTTATCTGACCTGAGTGGAACCGTAGCACAGAATAAATAAATAGACTTTATATGACAGAGTACCGTGGGAGGTTTTGGTTCTAATATAAAAAGCAGTACTTTTGGATATCTTGCTCTGAGGTAAATAAATGTGCTTTTCTGTGAAAAAGGTTCTCAGAGAAGCTGCAGACTGCCAGTAAAGTCAGAGATTTCAACACTCAGTCGACTGATTTTTTCCCACCAAAGAGGGACCCCACCCTACGGTCAGGAACACCTGCTGCATGACGGACTTTCTGCTCATCCATCACTGCTGATTACTCAAGAACACAAAGAGGCTGAAAGACTCGTCCTCCTACAGCGGCCACAGCTCAAAGAGACAAGCGGCTTTTGTTTGTTTTCGGTACGAGGTGGAAAATAAGTTGTTCAGTATTAGTGATGTGGCACTTTGTACTGCTGCTGAGCGACGAAGCACCTCTGATTTCAGTTTGACCATCTTACAGTTAACCTTCTGAGCCTGTAGAGGGTCATGTGATCATTTCTACATGTTAATCAACCACTTTCAAATACCTGCTGTACAGTTTTGCATTCTTTTATTTTTCAGTTCTAGACATTCACTGGCTTCCATTAATATCTGTGTGATATGTGAGATGTTTACCTGTTTCTTTATAAGCTGAAATGATAAGTTATCTTATCAGCTCACATACTTCATCTCCTTGGGTTTTTGGAACTGGTGGTTGGACAAAGAAAACTGCTTAAAGATTTCTATTTATCTCAGGTTCTGGGAAATTATGGAGAATATTTCTACACTATTTCTTGACATTTTAAAGACCAAAGAATTGAAACCTTATTTGCACTACATGAACATCAAATTTGCACAAAAACGTATTTAATAATATATTATTATCATCTGGTAACAAAGTTTAATTGCAGTTAGATATAAAAGAAATATGCATTGTGTTAAGTCACAACAGCTTCAACAAGTTTTGCAGAGGTATGCAGGTAACCAACTCATCTTTTTAACCATATCTCATGTTTTCTTGCATGTTGTTTGTGGTCTTATAATTGGTACTGGACTGGTCCTTCTCTTCTGGCTGGTATTTCTAGTGGCCTTCTTCAAGGAAACATCCCAGGTACTGTTAATTTTTTTTAAATTATGCTTTATATTGGTCAGATATTTAAAAAACATACATAAACTACACTTCTATGTTGATGACACCATTTTATACAAAGACAAAAACCAAATTGTTCTGGGTAATCTAAAGACTCTGGACCTGCTGTTATGATTCATCACCATCTAAATGTAGTTCAGCATTGATACCACAGCCCTAAACTAGTTAAATTGTTACCTTACTGATGGGTCTTTTTGTTCATTCTAAACTGTTTATTATCCTCCAAACCTGGTATCTCTTTTGGGGTCGCTTCAGGATCCATCCTGGACCCTGCTCTATTCTCAGTTTAAATCCCACTGACTGCTATGCTGATGACATCCTGCTTTACCTGCACCTAAAATATAACGAGGTAATAACCTGGTAATAACCTAAAAAATAACCAAGGTTATCCTAAGTCTCTATTGGATTGTCTTTATGATGTCAGCAATCAAATGGTGAATGACCACCTGAGTTTCGCCTTGATTTTCAACCCATTTTTATAACACAAAAATTACTGGGGAAAAAAATAATTGCCTGCAGTAAAAAACATGTACAAAGTTCACAAACACAGAAAATGTTCATAAATTTGCAGAAACATGAAAAATAACCGCACATGTGTGTTTGTGTTACCTGCTGCTGCCGGGCTGCTGTGCAGGCAGTTCGGGGAGACGACGGTCCTGTGTACGGAGGTGGAGGCGTGGTTGCTCAGATCGATCACTGAGGGCGCTGGCGTCAGAGGGGCCGGGGGCATGATTGGTGGCTGGCGTGGCGGAGCGTGTGGTGGGTGCTGGTCGTGGTGGTGCTGGGAGGGGCTGGAGGGGATGCCGTTCTCGGACAGGAACTCCTCCAGGTCCATGTACTCCAGCTGGAAGGTGTCGCCGTCGTAGGGGAGGGTTTTATCCCACAGCGTGGGGCCCAGGAAGGCTGACTGGGGGGCGCTGCGCTCTTCCTCCAGGTTCTTCTCCTTCTCCTGCTCCTTGCTGAAAGCTGCACAGGAACATGGAGTGAAAGAACCAGTGAAAGCACGCCCAGAAAAACCAGACTCTTCAGGGTTCAGATACGGAGCACAACTGTTGAACTCAACATGGGTTCTATTTTAAAGGCACCCTGTGAAGGTCTTCAGTGGCTTTTATGAGCTGGTAGCTGCTGCTTGGTGGTCCACCTATAATGGCTGTTTTTTTCACAGATTTTGTTTTTTGGTATTTGTAAAATCATTGAGAATCACAACTGATCCTCTTCTATGAGTATACAGGATTCAAAATGAGTAATTTATTCATACCCTATCGCCTGTTTTTGCTCTTTTAACTTTGGCCCTGACTCTGCAAGCTTTCAGTGTGGTGTTGGATGGTTTGTTCAAACACATACAAACTGATTTTAAATTTAAAAAAAGTGTGTTAAGTAGCTGGCTGTTTGCATATTAAAACTATGATAAGAGAGAAGCTGAATTCATTTAGAATTAGATATGCTTTTCTTTCAGTTTTAGAGCAGCAGATTGTATCAGAACATGTTCTAATCTCATGTTCCTGTTGGCAGAATATTTTCCTGCTCCTGCCAAAACCAAAGCTCATATGACTCTCTTCTTATTTACCACATGTGATGCTGAAGTTTTAGTAAGGTTTGGATACAAAAACTGCTTTGTTTGAGTTACAAGGAAGTCATTATCAAATGTCACAGTGCTTTGTTGACCCATCCATCCACCCTGGCATCAACAAGGTGAACTCATACAGAACAGGAAGCACATTTCAGAGGCTGATGTGCATTTAATTTAGCCAAAGATGCACTCATTAAAGGTCTTTGTGACTGCAGTTCAGAGAAGTGACAAACAGCTGCAGCTAACATCTGTACATTAGGTGTACATTAAGTGTTAATTGAGGGGATCTGAACGCCCTCATCACGTAATAGCAAAAGTATTCAAACGGGAATTTAAACAAAGCAAATTTACAAGAAGAAACTGTTTTGAAAAGATAAACTGGATTTAAAATGACTCCACTGGGTGTCAACCAGTCATCTACACACTTTAGCATAAACACCTGACCAACGTCACCTGCAGGGATTTACTCTAACAACATGAAAGAGGTTTGATGGCTTGAAAAACAAAAGTTAAAACTATTTTTTTTCCATGTGAATTTCAGATGAAACTTAAAGTAGAAATCTGAGTTTTCATCCACAATGTTTCAGGTCTTCAACATCAATTAAAAAAAAACAAAAAAAACCCCTCCAAAATAGGAAGGACTGAAGGACCGACACGTTTAACGAGTGGGAATCTGTATGTTTACCTCTTCGCCCTCACAGGATGACATGTCTACATACCAGACTTGTTTAGGTTTTTGTTTAACAGCCTCAGGCCACTGACGTCAGGATCTTTAAACATGCCCACAATGCATCAGAGCAAAGAGACCAAACAAAGGCGAGACCGCAGCCTACAATCTACAAACACAATCAAAAGTCACATCTGAGCCTGAAGTGTCCTCGACTATCAGCTCTGTGACCTGAACACTCTCAATAAATCGTTATTATTAACTAAGAGTGTGGATAAAGTCCACTCAGAGACACCGAATTACCATTAAAACTCATCAGAGTTCATCAGGAAGAGCACACACAGGTGACTCATTACCTGCTCGCTGCTCTGAACTCCATTAATATGTTGCTTAAATACCTAAATTCTGAAGAAACAAGTGAACTGAGGTCATGAATATTTTTTTCTGTGGATTATTTGGAGATTTTTAAGAAGCTGAGCTGGATGCTTCACAGCAGAGATTTTATTCTGAAAAGGTTTAATGAGTTAGAACAGCAGTGATTTCCACCCATCAGGCTGTGTTTAAGCCTGAAGGGTCATTGGATCATTTAAAGGAAAATTGAATTGTCTCCTCTCATATTTGCTGCCACAGGCCTTTAAATCTCCTTAAAAAAAAAAAATCACCCTTCAATCAAACTGATCATAAAACATGCCCACACCTTGTGATCATAAACACCTTCCACACTTTTCATTTACAGGCGTCAAGAGCCAGAACAGGACATGTAGAGGACTTAAAAATCCAGGCATACTGCAGATGTTACATGTTTGATTTGGACCCAAAATGTAAGCAGTGATAAAATATTCATGTGCAGTTCATTCACTGCTTCTTTAAACGACTTTCGAGCACATTTTCTCTGATGTTTGGTTTTCAAACGTGAATATTTTCTGATTTTCTTTCACTTATGTGACAGTATATTAAAAAATATTTTACTTTTGGACTGCTGGTTGGAGAAAAGAAGACATCTGAAGGAGAATATTGAGATTTTTCTGATCACTCTGTGAGTTATAAATGCCACATTTAGACGTTTGTTATGTAACCGAGAAAAACTGCAGTGAACGGTTAAGCGCTGCATGCGGTGCTTTTTCTAAAATACTCTAAAAATGACACAGAGTCTGGTTGGTAGAAGTGTCCTCGGCGGTGGAAGGGGTTTCTCACGGGGAATCTGCGCTTGTGACCTCCGTGTTTGTGAACTGCTGACGGCTCTGCGTGAGAGACAAGTTTCACACACAGTCCCACTGTGACGCCCGAGCGCGGTAAAAGAGTTTGACATATTTAATTTATCACAGTGTACATGTGACCTCTGCAGACTCAAACTCATCTTTCTGGTCCGTCTGCCTGCCCGCTGTGGAAACTTTGCTCATGACACAGTTTAAATATGAAGCGTAGCGACGCGTTTAAAGCGAACAGAAACACAATCAGCAGCTGATTCCTCGTAAACCTTCAAATCCCCAGAAACAAACAGAAAGTTCACCTTCATGATGCAGCGGCAGCTTCATCGGGTTCTCCAGCAGAGACTTGAGCACTCCGTGCGTGGCCGGAGGCAGGAAACTTGGGTTGAGCGGGACGGGGTGTCGGGACATTTTCTCCATCACGCCTCCTTGCATCGGGAGGTCCAGTCCGGAAAAAATAAAAGCAAAAGCCAGCAGGTGTGACACGGAGAGGTGAGCTGAGCGGTGGCTGCGCGCTGTAGCCTCACATTAAAGTGAAATGAAATCCTTTCAGAATAAAAGCTGCGGCTGCTGTCAGGATAAACGACGAGCTGCGGGCGCGTGCCTGACCGGGCTGAAGACCGAGCACCGAGCCCATGTGTGAGAACAGAGGACTGCTGACGTCAAAGCTCGAGCCATCACCCCGCCCCTCACACACGCATACACACACACACACACACACACACACACACACCTTTACTGTTCATCCAAACCAGCCACTCCGCGTGAACGCTCTGCGCATGTCTCCTGCACAGCAGCACCTTCATATTCAGATTGTTTTCCTGCAGAAAGTAAACTGACATTAATGCTCTTTTTCTTGGAAGATGTGCAAATGTTTGAGGCTCTGAAAGTAAAACGAGGACAGCACAAGTAACAGTTTTTATCTTTTCTGACCTTTGCACGCGCCTCAGTTAATACTGGAACGAATTATCTGATCAAATATTTCAGCTGACATCAGTTTACAGGTTTTAGAAAAATGACTAGAAAGTGGCTGTTTGATTTAATAACGAGGAAACAATGAAACCCTGAAGGGGAAGAAGGTTCTGTTGATAATGTTAGTTTTTCTCTTTCTTTGCGTTGTGACGTATTGATCCTTGGATTTTTATTGGTTCAGTTCTTCTATTGGTACGTGTTCCCCCCAGGCTTCCTCTTTCAGTTTACTTCCTGTTTTAGGTTTGGAGTTTTTCAAGGTTCAGTCCTCATGTGGCTTCCCATCGTTTACTTCCCTCCCTCATAGTGTCCCGCTGAGTTCACCTCTTCCATATTATCCCTCTGTCAGCTGGTTATGGTTGTATTAACCCCGTTTTCTCTCAGTATTTCAGGATTTATCTCATTTCCATTAAAGCTCTTTTCAGTCCCTGGAAGGCCGAGCTGGCCTTCTGTCTGCGTTTGGATCAGAGGATTTCTAAATGTTTTGGGAGTATCATGGGACCCTAAAAAATCAGTTAATCTGCAAACTGACTACCCAAAAAATACTGCACCTGAAACTAGTTTACAGATATTTATCAAGTCTTGGTGAATGTTGAGCTTTTCCATGTAGTCTGCACACACAGTTTAACCTACAGCTGGAAGCTGGTTTACAGGTGAGTAGGAACTTTGCTCTGTGTACTCGGGGTTCAGGTTTTGATGTAGACTGGTCCAAACTGCAGCGAACGCTCCTTCATTTTGCTTCTGAAACTCCATTCATGCTTTTTTATGACATCTGTTTCTTTTAGATTTCTGCTGGTTCTTCACACACACACACACACACACACACACACACACTGGAGCCTGCAGATGCTGGGTCACATGAGTGGGCCGGCTTGACCTACTTTCGTCCAATGAGAGGCCGAGGCCTCCTGCTCTCCTCCCCCCTCCTCCCCTCCCCTCTGCAGCCGGTCACATTGAATCTCATGTGCTTCAGACCAGAGAAAAACAAACCCAGGCAGAGGAGAGAGGAGGAGGAAGAGGAGAGGAGGAGGAGACAAGAGAGGGAGCTAGAAAAAAGAGAGAGGCTTTAAGTACCTGAACATGGGTGAAAGGTTTTAATTCAGACAGGAAACCTCAGCCCTGAATGTTAAAAACTACATCTGCATTGTTTTCACCTGGATTACATTTGTTTGTAAATGATAAAATAATTTTCTCATGGGTTCAGAAATTTATCAGCGAATGAAAAAAGTCTCAACTAAAGTTCCCACCCAGGACTGAAACCTCAGTGTGCAGGGTGAACATTTTATACCCTCAGCTTCACGGCAGTTAGTGACATAAACGTAATCTACTGATTTGTTGGAAGACGTTGGTCTTTGAGGACATTTTGAGTATGGCCAGTCCTTAAAAAGCCGGTACACAAGCAGAAGTGTGTGAAGAAGAAGAAGAAGAAACTGATAAGCAGCATCCACAGAGAACTGCAGACGTCATGAAGAAGAAGGGTTGACTCTTTGCATAAAAGTGATTTATTTGCCAGTAAAGGTATTTGAAACTTATGAAATGCTTGTGACTGTTCTTCACCGTCCAATAGAAACGTGTAAAACTGTTAAAATGTTAAAATATAAAAGTTGCAGGAAACCAACAGAACCACTCAAAGACACCAAAAGGAAAGGCAGAGCCCCTCATAGAGGACCCTCTCATCAGGCAGCAGCTTCAGAGGCCAAACCAAAGCCCTAAATACTCCTCCTGCCACACAAAAATATCTTTTATAAACACTCATCAGCTCTCATTTGTGTTTTAATGCAGTTTTGTGTGTCTGTTGTGGGTGTATGTTTTCATGTTCAGCCTCTAACCTCAGACAAGTTTCTATCATTATCAAGTTTCTATCAAGTTTCTTTTTCTTTTTTGTTGTTAAATCTTGGAAAAAGAAAAGGGAAAAAGAGGAGACGAAACAAAGAAAACAAAAAGAAGAGCAGTGAGAAGGAAACAAGTTAGTGAGTAAGAGGAGGAAAGGAGGGAAAAAAACTACATTTCAGAGGAGATGAGAAAAAAGACCAAACTAGAGAAGAAAAGGAACACAAGGAACGTTAAATGTAATAATTCTTTAAGATATAATTGTATAGTGAGGTATACAAGAGTGTGAACCATGTTAATATAAACACCAAAAAAAGGAATATTATAGAAAATATACCAGAGATTAAAAAAAAAAAGACCCTCCCTGATCCTGGTTCTATTGGAGGTCTCTTCCTGTTAAAAGGGAGTTCTTTCTCCCCACCATTGCCAAGTGCTTGCTCTGATTGTTGGGCTTCTCTCTAATACTGCACGGTCTTTACGTTACATTAAAGATGACTGCTGTTGTGAACTGGCTGGAGAGTAGAAACACCATGAAAAGCCATTAAAAAGTCACCGTAAACTCACTACTGACTGTCAGTTCTCATACAGAGCATTTAACTGGTTTTCCATCCTGGACTTTAGACCCTCATGAGACCTGATCTGATGCTGATTTATGAAGCGCCTCACCCATGGGGTCCTCTTACATACAGCGGCTAAGCGCCATATGTGACAGTAGGTGGAAACAAAAAACCAGCCCTCGGCGGCCTTGTCAAATCCCTATCAGCCTCGCTCTCATTAAAAGCTCCTTAGCAACAGCGGTTGCTAAAGCAAAGGGAGTTGTGACGACCTTTGTGAGAGAGGAAAGTAGGGCAGCGCCGAGACACGCCTGCTTCAGAGCGGTGACTGGGCCAAACGCTGCTCTGACTCATCCCTTTAACACGCACGCTGAATCTCTGAGCGCCTCGATGAGGACGGTCACACATTAACCAACACACCTGCTGAGAACACCTTCAGCTGCTCTCATTTATATGGACTGTGTGCATAATAAAGCTGCTCTAATCAACACTTGCACATCCATAATGAATCAGGAACCCACAGAGAGTGACCTAACCAATCAGATCTGTTCAAACTGGAGGAAGCTCAGTGCCCTAAGCCTGCATTCTTTGTAATGTCCAGCAGGGGGCAGCTCCAGTGGTCTAATTGTATAGAAGTCCATGAGAAAATAAGGCTACTGCTCAGCTGATCTCTGAGCTCAGGAAACATTTTCCTGATGAGTTTATGGTCCCAGTCACTAGTTTCAAGTTTCTCTGAATAAAGCATGAAGTTCATTTTGGTCCTGACAGTCAAAAATGGAGGATAAACTAGGCTCTGCTCACTGACTTCTGATTGGTAAGTACTGAGCCATTGAGTGACATCTGGTTTCAAAAAGCTAAGATGGTGACAGTGAAAACACTCAGCTCGAGGCATCACAGTGATCCTCAGAGTTCCTCCCGGCTTCCTTGTATGTGACTGAGCTCCTTTAAAGTCCGTTCACATCTGCAGGAACGAACCACACCGAGGGGGAAAACAAACCAGAGTTCGATTTAAACGGACTAAACACTGCAGGTGTGAAAACACCCTAAGTTTGCTCTTTAGCTTAGCTTTAGCTTATTCTGGTTTATTCGCGTCCTACAAGCTTTTGAGGCTGTCGCTCCCGAACTGTCGAACGCTCTGCCTGCACCTCTGAGGTCTTTTAAAAGTCAGCTGAATGCATCTTTTTTATATCAGTATCATATTTTGTGCCAGTTAAGCTTTCAAGTAACGCACATTTTTGTCTTTTCATTCTTGTTCTTCTCTTAACACAGTTTTAATTATTGTGTAGTTTTGTGTTGTATAAATTTTGTGTGTTCCTTTAATTTTATATTCTTTTATCTCCTTTAACACCGTCCAATATCAGAGGGGGAAACAATTTACAGCTCTGCTTTTACTTTGTATTGGGTGAAGGTGCTTCTTTGTCACTTCTAAAAGCTGCTATGTGGTGGGATGCACTAACAACAGACTGATTAAACTAGAATTAAAGTATGTCTGTGTAGGTTCTCGGTTATCCGGATCATGAGTTGGAGGCACCTGGACTGCTGTTCTTCAAGAACCTAAAAAGTAGATGAACTCTAGAACCAAAAACCCCGGCCTATCAGGACAGAAAAGTAGATATTAACATTTAGAAAGCTGTGAGTAATGTGTGTTTGCAAATGTGTAAGCGTACTACAGTGGCTTGCAAACACATTGCTAACACAAGCTTTCTAACAGCTCACAACAGATTATCACTGATACTTTTAGCCAGCTAAAGGCAGCTCTGAAATGCTAATAGTTGCTAACAGTGTTGTGGGGTCAACCCATAATCTGTATAAAAGATGGACGTAGCCACTCTGAAGCCATATGTCCAATTTTAATGCCCTGATGTTTGCGTTCTGGCCACCACCATGTTGTTTTTTGGAGCCATAAGTCACAAGAGGAAAAGAAGCTGAAGTGCTAAGTTATCATGTAATGCTATAGGCATCTTAGTTAACAGGCTGCATTGATAAATGGCTACTTAGGGCTATGAAACATCCAAGTAAAATCTAGAGATCAGACTTCTTGGACAGTCTGTTAACCGCACAGCAGCCATATTATTGGTCAGATAATTGCATTAAAAATGCTCCAAAAGGCTCCAACAGCACAAACACGGTCCAGAGGTCCAGTTCAGGGACTCCAATTAGCTGAGGTGAAGCCTAGCAGACAGCTAGCAGCTACAGCCGCCTGTGTCGCCATCCACCTGTCAGTCAAAGAGGCCACGCCCCTAATAATGCAAACTTTAAGCCTTAATACAATTTAAAAAGGTGAGTTATAAACAGGTGTTATGAAGGGGAAATTAGCTCCAGAGACCAAACAGTTTTTGTATCAGGCTGTAAACATTTTTATTTCTGCTGTAAAGCTGGACGTTTTAACATGGGAGTCTATGGGGACTGACTCACTTTTGGAGCCAGCCTCAAGTGGACATTAGAGAAACTGCAGCTTTTGGCACCTTTGAGTGGCCTAATAATTCAGGCCCAGAGGTTGCTCACTGGACACCAGCAGCCCTGAATGATCAAACCCATGAGCAATCTGACCTCAGTTCAGTGGAAATCTGATGTTAGTTAATTTTGCAATCAAGCCATTGAGAACATTTTTGCTTGTGTTTTACATACAAGTTTTAGAGGTTCAGGAATGCATAACATCGGCTTCTGACATGATTACTGTGTGTAAACGAGAGAAAAGCAGAGAAAAGCACGGTATGTCTGCTTTAATTTGCTCTGTCTCTTTCAAACTCTATCCATACTTGAATTAAATCCAGTTAATCACATCAAAGAGTAGAAAATATGCCCTCTGAGAATGTGAAATGCATTCACTCAGGTAACAGTATATATCCTCTTTTCTGGTTTATTTCTTCCTCTCCTCACTCATCCAGCTCCTGCTCTCATCCAGTTGCCCCCAAGCAGCAGATTAATCAGATAGAAACTCTTCCTCTCTCCCTCCTCTGATATACAGATCACCTCCTGAGGAGGCTGACTAAACGGTTCCTGTCTCCTCAGCTTTCCTCATTTCTTGTCTTCTTTACTGGGCGATCAGATTGAAAATGCCACTGCTTTCGGGTTGCTTTGGTGTGGGCAGGTGGCTTCAGGAGCTGGTAAGTGTATGAAGATCCAGGATGAGCAATACACCCACGAGTTTGAAAGCTTTTTAAATAAAATAAAACTGCTTGGCACTGATTCACAACACAGAATCATTTTCTCTCTTTTTTTTCTTCTTTTTTTTGAGGTCGAAGACAATCAGCTCACTCTTTATAAAGTCATCTAGCAGGAATGTTCAAATAGAATCGGGCAATTGACAAAATTATTACAGTATACTTAACTAAATAGTAAAAACTGATGGAAAATAGAAAATTACAATACCTCTGGGGTGGATGATTCTTTTTTTTTTCATATTTATGTGCTGTACTGCACACCAACAAACCACCAACTAATATATCAGCAGTCACTGGTTGTTGGTCAAACAAAAACCACCTGACAACACACCACTACCCATACGGACTGTGTGTAACTTCATCAGACATGTATACGTAAAAAAAACGTAGATTGGATTTCTTAGATTAACTTGGAGTGCTCTGTTCTGGGTTTCTGTGCATTTCAAGGTGTAAGCTGTGTTCCCTTGAATTGGTGATGATTACGAGAAAAGTGTCGAGCACACCAAGTCCAGAATACTGCATTTGGAGGACTACTTGCAATTTAAGCAGCTCTGCTAGTTCCACTAAGCTGATGAGATTTCAGTACAGCAGTATGTGACCGTAATCTTAACACAAAGGTCCACAAAGCCCAAGCCTATAGTGAGATCATAAAATTCCATTATCCTACCTGTAATGTACATTAGTAAGGCCCAACTTTTAAACTGTTGGCTGGTAAAGTGAAAAACGCCCATCGACGAGTGGTATATATTAATATACTGTATGTTCTTGAAGGTGATCTGATGGAAGCAGGAGAAATGGCAGCATAAGAATCTGATGGCAACTCAGTTGTGTCAAAGCATGTCCAAAATGGGAGCTCTTGTGTGGTGTATCTGCTATAGAGTGATTAGTCTCAACAATGGGCATATAGACATTAGAATTAGACCAGGTAGCAATGGAAGAAGGTGGCGTATTGAATCACGTTTTCTTTATATCACATGGACGGCTCGGTGAGTGAGGGTTGGCAACACGATGCACAATGTGAAGAAGGTTAGCCAGCAGAAGCAGCGTGATTGGTGTTCTGTTGGGAAATTTGGGTTCCTGCATTTATGTGGATCTTACTTTGTCATGTAGTACCTACCTACACATTGCTGCAGACCATGTACACTCCTTCATGGCAGAGGAACTCACTGATGGCGATTCACCAGGATAAATCTCCCTGCCAACAATGCAAACATTGCTCATGAATGGTTTGAGACAGGCTTCAAGATGTTGACTCCACCTCCAAGTTCAATTCAGTAGAATCTTTGGGATGAACTTGAGAAGATCTGCTGCTAAATCTTGATCCGAATACCAAAGGGCACCTTCAGAGGTCTTTTGGACTCAATGAGTCAATGGATGAGAGCTGTTCTGGCAGCACGAGGCAGGAGTTTTCAAACTGGTTACACAGACACTGATTAAACCTTTTAATGAAAATGCAACACTGTGAGAATTAGTTGTCCACCCATGAAGAAGACCTCATCTTTATTCTTATCCTTAGCACCATCAGAGGGTTCCAGCACGTAGAACATCCCTCAGAGTCCTGACAGGATGAAGAGGAGGAGGAGCTTTCTAATGGGTCCGATAAAGATAACAGCATTATGTGGAGGCGAGTGAAAGTCAGGAGGCGGGGCATCAGCAGTGATGGATGAAGGGGGAAAATGTGGCCAGTTGGCTTTCAAGAAGAGATACTCATAGGTAAAAAGAGGTGGAGTTAGAAGAGGAAAAAAAACTCTAAGGAAGGGAATTTCTATACAAGAGAAGTTTTAAGGAGAAGTTCTAGAAAGGAGGTGAAATATGAAGAATGAGGATGAATTTGTAATAAGTATAGAAGCAGCGTAAAAGTACCAGCTTTACCCTCAGCAGCGTTGAATCACTGCGAATGGGCTCCTGATGTGGACCCAGTTAGTCCCATACATGCAGCTGAGTGAAAACACTCTGATTAATTAAAAGGATTTCTCGTAAATCGGTCGACCCCAGGTCACCAACAAAAAGCCCCGTTTCTGTGTGCTGCTCTGCATGACACGCCAAGCAGCTCGTTAATTAAACGACCAGTTTAATTAACAGGTCACCACAAATCTGCCCTTGTTTGTGCAAAATATTGTGAAAGGGGGAGAATTTCTTATAATGCACTTGTTTAGTAAAAAAAATTAGAGGACTGATTTGTAAGTTTTTCAGTTCTGATGAAAAGCCATGAAAGCTGCATTTGTATAAAGAGCATTTATGTTACAAAATATGATAACATATTTCATTTTAGTTGATAATGATAATTATTTATAATTTTTAACGACTTTTTTTTATTAATTAATCTTTATTTAACTAGGAAGGGAGCCTTATGAGATTAAGAATCTCTTAATCTTTAGAATCTTTAAACTTTAATCTGCATCGTTCTACTCTCATGAGTTTTGGACCCAAGGCTTTGGACTCTCATTGCCATAGTCTGCTAGGCCTCGCTCCCGACATAAGAAGCACAGTCCCAGCAGGTAATTACATCTCCAAATTAGTAAAAGCATCTGCGGATGTTCTGTGGGGTTGATGTCTGGCCTTTTGTTGGGCCAGCCAAGGACGGTCATACTTTTTTCCCACCAGTGTGATGGCAAAGTGGAACAGTTCCACCTGTGATGCTCTTTGAGAACCAGCCAACATTTGGACAGGTTTTGAACTGGGCTTAGTGGAAGTTCAGGTAATTTCTGTTCAAAGAAAACTGTGGATTATAAACCGATTTGGCAGACTCCAAAGTACAGTGTACTCTAGTCTAGTATAGTCGTGTTTTTAAATAAGTTAACTAATGCTGCCTGTGAGGAGGAATTCAGTGGTTTCCTCAGTTTCTTCTTCTTCTTTCAGCTGGTCCCTTTAGGGATCACCACAGCAGATCATCTGCCTCCATCTCACCCTATCCCAGCATCCTCCTCTGTCACACCAACCCTCTGCATGTCCTCCTTCACTACATTCATGAATCTTCTCTGTGGTCTTCCTCTTTTCCTCCTACCTGGCAGCTCCATCTT
>VUQI01063892.1:15243-27170 GCA_015106735.1 Paratilapia polleni
CTTCAGCTCTGCCACCTCCAGCTCGGCCTCCTGTCTTTTAGTTAGTGCCACCGTCTCCAAATCATGCATCATAGCAGGTCTCACTACCATCTTGTAAACCAAACCGGTTTCCAAGATGGCAGTGAGACCTCAGTTTCTGAGCTGCTGAAATGTTTTTTCCTCTGAGTAACAGGACTGCTCCTCTGAGGAGGATGGCAGCACGTCCTGGTGCTATCCTCCTCCTCCTCCTGCTGTCTTTGTTTCACTTGCAAACACACACACATTTTCCCTCTCATCCCTTTTAAATGTTTGTCAAACCACATTCCTGCACCTCTCTCCTCACACTTTCACCCTCCCCTCACTTCTCTCTCACGTCCTCGAGCCTCATTCTTCTTCTCCAGGCAAATATTGATCTGCTAAATTACTTCTCAAGGTCGTCAGTGTCTCAGTGGCGAGTGGCACAGCGTCGTGATAAGCCCCCGGAGCTGTCGGCTGGCGTCACTGGCTGACGGCTCCTGGGGTAAACGCCAAAGCCTTCTCCATCGATACAAATGTCAAGTGTCACGAGGAAAGGGTAGCACTACAGGTGGGAGGGCATCTACCAAAGGAGGAGGTATCTGGGTCTTTACTTAATTTAAGTCTGAAATTTGACCCCCCAGACACCCAGACTGACGTATCTCTCAGGTTGTGTCTCAGCTCCCTCACCAAGAAAGCAGCTAAGAAGCAGCTCCAAACCACACACATCTATTAAACAAGCTCCGAGGCACGGTTCATGTTTTCATTGACATTTTATAGAGCTGTTAAACATGGTCACAAACACCTAGGTGTCCCACTGGATTTCACTGCACTTTATTGTTCCTTATCTGCCTGAGGCAGCCATTAAAAATACAACAGAAGACATGCAGGGCATAAATACATAAGCATATAAAATATATAGCATTGATTACAGGGTGTGAGGGTGATCTGGGGGTGGGAACATTTTTTATTTTAGTATGTAAACAGAGGCCTGCAACCTGCTGATTGTTTTAATTATGACTGACTGATCTGCAGATTGTCTTCTTGATTAATTGTTTAGGCCATCAAAATGTAAAGCAGCAAACGTTCACATTTAAGAATCTTCAGCCGACCAAAATGCCAAACTAAAATTAAAGGGTTTTTTATTTTCTGCTTTAAAATTGGTTTAATTGTTATTTGTTTAATAATTAATTCAAATATTCTCTGCTAATCTCATTTGATCCATCATTTAAACCATAAATTAACTCGATGTTAAAGCTCTTTAGTGCACAGTCAAGATAATATTTGAGGATAAAATATGAATTGAAAAGGAGTCTTTGTCATTTATTACAGAAGCAAGTCCTCCAACTAAATGATCATATTTTCTTATTTTTTTGTTATAGGCATAAAAGACAAATGTAGCTTTAGAGCCTGAAAAGTGAAGTGCTTTTAACCTGCATTCATTTTACTGGCCAGCGGGGGGCGCTACCTGTGGTTGCAAAAAGACTTGCGGTCCTGTAGAAGTCTGTGGGGAAAACGGCCCTCAGCCCTGACCTCTGTAAACACTTTCCTGATGAGTTTATGGGCTCAGCTGCTCATTTCAGGTCATATTGAATAAAACACGAAGCCCACTGTGTACATTTCCAGGTTACACTCATTGGCTAACAGCTTGTGATTGACAAATCTGGGACATTTTTTGCTAACTGGTTAAACATCTGGTACTTACTGTGTATAGCACTTTTCTACGCTTCCTGAGAACTGAAAACACTTCAGTGAGACATGGCCTTATTGAATAAAATCCACAGTGTTTAGCAGTTTAGCACAGACTTTTCTTCTGAAAGTTGCATGTGCAGAATCTGACAGAGGACCACTTCAGCTTGGTTACCACAGAACCAGTCCCAGAATCACATAGTCAGCTCGTGAGCAAGTTCTGCAAGCAGTTTGCTTTTCTGAGTAGAGCCTTTGAACTTCGGCTGAAGACTATAATAGCATTAAAAGTGTGTTTCCTTCAATTGATGTCATCTCTTTTTGGATCTGAATGGCATCTGAGAACAAATGTTTAGGTTACTCTGTCAATTTTATATTTTATATGTTTACACTTTTCACTAATTTCAGTTCAGAGATTTAATTTCTTCCCTTCCCAGGTAATAATACTGGTTTGGTTTGTCCACTAGCAGCTCTCCTACAAACAGACGATTTATATTATTTTCTGTTACTGAATTTCCTCTAATGGTGTTTTTTATATATGAAAAGCCTTCAGGTCCTGGCCTGATGTGTATTTGCAGAGTAGGTGAAGCACCAGCTGTAATTTTGGGCAGAATAAACTAACTACCCTCCAGAACAGTGGGTGCAGTTAGAGAGGAGCACTGCTCTCATTATCAGCACTCACCCAGATTAAACCCATTTATCAAAGTAAGTCGATGTAGCTTGTGCTGAACTGTGGCCACGCTGGCTGCAGTTGGCAATTTTGGGGAAATGGCAACTTCGAAACCATAACGTAAGAGAAGAAAAAGAGATTCATTTATTCATCTGTATATGTATTTATTGCACTGTTTGCGGTCACCAGCCGCCATTCACACCGAGACCGAAATCGCAGCAAAAAACGGCCATCATATTCTATCTGCCATCATATTCTATCTGCCATCATATTCTATCTGCCATCATATTCTATCTTCCCATATATAGTGTTCTAGTCTGAAGAGTCAAAGTCAACTTTATTGTCAATTCTGCCAAATGTGCAGGACATACACAGCACCTCGATGCATTTAGGCATGTAGACATGGTCAAGACAACCTGCTGAAGTTCAAACTGAGCATCAGAACGGGGAAGAAAGCTGATTTAAGTGACTCTGAATGTAGCATGGTTGTTAGTGCCAGACAGGCTAATCTGTGTGTTTCAGAAACTGCTGATCTGCTGGGATTTTCCCACACAACCATCTCTGGGGTTTACAGGAAATGGTCCGAAAAAGAGAAAATATCCAGTGAGCAGCAGTTCTCTGGGAGAAAATGCCTTGTTGATGTCAGAGGTCAGAGGATTATGGTCAGACTGCTTCAAGCTGATAGGAAGGCAGCAGTAACCAAAATAACCACTCGTTAAAACCGAGGTATGCAGAAGAGCATCTCTGAAAGCACAAAACACGTTGAACCTTGAAGCACCAGACCACACCGTGTGCCCCTCCTGTCGGCTAAAAACAGGAAACTGAGGCTCCAATTCTCACAGGCCCACCAAAGTTAGACAACAGATGATTAGAAAAAAGTTTCCGTGGTCTGATGCATCTCATTAAGATGGTAGGGTCAGAATTTGGCGTGAAAACATGGATCCATCCTGCCTTGTATCAACAGTTCAGGCTGCTGCTGGTGTAATGGTGTGGGGGACATTTTCTTGGCACACTTTGGGCTCCTTAGTACCAACTGAGCATAGTTCAAATGTCACAGCCTACCTGAGTGTTGCTGCTGACAGTGCACTCATCTTCTGATGCCAGCAGGATAACACACCATGTCACAAAGATCAAATCATCTCAAACTGGTTTCTTGAATATGACAATCAGGTCAATGTACTCAAATGGCCTCCGCGGTCACCAGATCCAGTTCAAGGTGCTCCGTTGGACCAGATCCATCCAATTGAGCCTTGTGGATGTTTTGGAACAGGAGATTTGCATCATGGATGTGCAGCAGACAAATCTACAGCAACTGTGTGATGGTATCATGTCAATATGGACCAAAATCTCTGAGGAATTTTTCCAGCACCTTGTTGAATCTATGACATGAAGAATTAAAGCAGTCCTGAAGGCAAAAGAGGGTCCAACCCGGTACTAGCAAGGTGAAACTAATAGTGGCTGGTAAGTGTGTGTGTGTGCAGCAGAAGTTATTAAAGCTATAGCCTATATACTTTGACAGTCTATCTACATTACAGTGCAAAAAAATTACATCACTATGATGTAAACAGTAGCCATATAGTCCTTTTTTGTAAAGTGCCAGGTGATGGGATGTAAGGGTGTGTGTGTGTGTGTGTTATAAATATAAGAGGGAGGAGCGTGAGGCACCAATGGTCTTTCCTGCTGTATTTACTATACGCTGCAGGGTTCTGCGGCTGGAGGCGGTGGAGTTTCCAAACCACACGGTGATGCAGCTGGTGAAGATGTTTTCAGTGGTGCCTCAGGAGAAGGAGCACACGACACGAGTTTGCAGAGGAAGTAGAGGCATCGCTGTGCTTTCTTGGCCAGTGATGCAGGTTCGTCCAGGAGAGGTCCTCTGTGATGTGCACACCCAGAAATTTGGTGCCGCTCACCCTCTCCACAGTAGAGCAGTTGATGGTCAGCAGGGGGTGCTGGGTGTGCGCTCTTTAGAAGTCAGAGTCAACAATCTTCTTGGTTTTCTCCACATAAGGGGAGATTGATGTACCACATGGCCAGTTGGCTCACTTCACTCCTGTAGTTTGCCTCATTGCTGTTGTTGAGGAGACCCACTACTGTTATGTCATCCACAAACTTAATGAAGAGGTGGGTGCTGTAGTTGTGGGTCAGCAGGGTGAAGAGCAGGGAACTGAGCACACATCCCTGGGGGGGCCCAGTGCTCAGCGTGGTGGTGCTTGATGTGTTGTTACTGACCCAAACTGCTTGTGGTCTCCCAGTGAGGAAGTCCAGCAACCAATTACAGAGAGTGTATTAACTGCAGGGGGATGATTGTGTTGAATAAGAATGAGAGCTGATTTCTTATTTATTTATTTTTTTGTTCATGATCCAATCATGATCAAGTGATCAGGCCTATTCTTTATTATTCATCCCCTCTAAAAAAACAAACCAAACTATGGTTTTGGAGAATTGTTACACCCGTAACTGAAAGTGAAAGTAGTCTTGAGCTTCAGCCATGATTTGCACGTTTCTTGTGTTATTAGATGCACTTTGGATGCATTAGGGTTTTGTTTTCTGAGTACTTGGTGTATGCCCTGATTTTTCAGTATTGTCGTGGCACTATGTGTTTCATTTATGGATGTGTTTGACTTGTTCAGACAATGCCAGAGTAACACACTGAAGCGGTCTCTCTCTCTCTGTCTCCACACACACACACAGCCGGGTGAGAGGCTAATTATACGGTTCAT
The DNA here is from genome assembly GCA_015106735.1 of Paratilapia polleni. NCBI lineage: Eukaryota > Metazoa > Chordata > Actinopteri > Cichliformes > Cichlidae > Paratilapia > Paratilapia polleni. The sequence continues at coordinate 20,314 of VUQI01063892.1, forward strand.
CATGCTCAGTCTCGCCACTCTCCCTCCTCTCCTTCCTCTCCTTTAAGCCCGGCCATTATCCTCCTTGATATATCACCTTTTCACTTGCAAATGACTGACACCATTGAATCCGGGCACTCGCACTCTGCAAGTGCCACTTTTTCCTCCAAGAATAGAGACCATAATAAGTCTCAGTGTGGTCAAGGACAATAGATGGCTTTTTATCTCCGTAATGACCATCACTGCTGCAGAGGGCCAATTTCTGTGAACTCTTACATGACTGTGTGGTCACTGTGCCAAGTCTTATGTCTTATAGAAGCTACCGAATTTATAGTGGAGTTACACGATTTATGGTTTATACACACTATACAGACTGTAGAGTGCAGCAGGAAGGCTGGGAACTCAGTAGTTTCTCTCTAAAGGTGTCTGCACGTTAGAGCTGGTTATTGTGAAGGGAAGCAGGCGATTCAATAACACTCATAGTACACCTGCCAAGGTCCAGTTTTTAGTCCACTGGAAATGGTTTTTATCTTGGCTTTGACCACTCAGGGTTTCATGAATGGAATAAATACAAATTAAGCATAAACCTTATATATTTGGATTTTCAGATGAAAAAATTCAAGATTTCTTTGTTTTAAAGGCAGCTTTTATGGCAGAAAATTACATCTCCAAGTCTGTTTTAATCATGAAACAGGTCTAGGTGCTGTGAAAGTATCAAAATCCTCATTACCCTCATTTACAAAACCATACACTTTATAGAAAAGCTGGAAATAGCCACGATGACGTCACCCACTAGTTAATGTTTTCACTATCACCATTTTAGCTTTTTAAAAACAGGCAAATGCAGAGTGGATCTGTTTGTGAAACTGCATGAATCAGAGTAAGAAAGGATGACAAAACACTCCCAGTGTAATCATCCTTTCTGAGTCCACTGGGACCATCATTTACTAAATAAACATCTGTTAGTATAGTATATATTGTGTATATATATATATATATATATATATATATACTGTATATTGTAAATTCCATATATTCCACTTCTGTACCACTGTATTGCACCATGACACCAAGACAAATTCCTCGTTTGTGTACAAACTTGGCAATAAAAATAATTCTGATTCTGATCATGATGTATTGAGTAAGACTTGAAAGTAGAGCTTAAGACCATAAACTCATCAGTGAAGTATTTACTGAGGTCAGACATCAAGTGAGAATCCAGGTTTCTAACAGACTTCTATGCAACTGGAAATCTTTTTTTTACAACCGGAGTCGCCCCCCACTGGCCATTAGAAAGAATGCACGTTTAAGGAACATTTGCTTCACTTGTCACCGCCTTTAGCCACGCACCCAGAATAGCCCACCTGGACCCATTGTCCAACCTTGAGCAGTTTCCTCACAACTTGTCATTATTTATTATTCCAGTTTTTCAGCAATATTTTCTTATATTATTCTATTTTTATCTCTTATCTTTGATCTGTGACTAAACTACTACATCCATATGTTGCAGTACTCTGAATGACTGAATTCATTGTTGCCATTATGACTTCTACAGGAAAGTGAGTAGGGAGGCCAGTCAGACATGGTGCAATCACAGACCAGAAGTACAGTTAGCACCAAAAAAAAAAATCACACTACAAACCGGAAACAGTTTGGTAAGGAACTGTTATTAAGAGAATTTCCTCTTTGTTCTGTGAGTGACAGAAGTGCTCAAATGAAACAGTGTCTGTAAAACGAAAAAAGCCAAACACCAGATAACAATGAGGGCAGAAGTAATTTAGAATCATTTCTACAAATTGTAAAATTGTGGTAACCATTTGATTTTTCAAGTAGCTGAGTGTATTTTAATGGCCTTTGATGGGAGGTAGAATTTCTAGCATCTCCAGATGAGTTTAATAGGTGGAAATGTTAAACGTGACTTAAACATCGTCATTAAAGCATCGATTTCTCTTTTGAAAGGACCAAGAATTAGTCAGAATCAGATGATGTGTGACAGCTTACAGACAGGTCATGCAGTGCTGTTGCAGACTCACTGAGGCTTTGCTGCTGCACCACTGCAGGATTTCAGACACATTTCTGAATGTCCAGGTTGTCTATGAAGAGACTGAAAGAAGTATTTTAAGATATGCAGCTTTTTTATTTGCTGCCTGCAGGAAGGATTTTTTTTCCCTTTTGGGGAGCGAAGAACCTGCATTTTCAGAGTGATGATGAAAGAATGTAGGAAAGGAAAGAGGCTCACAGAGTCACTGGAAGAGCTTTGCTAACTGTGCTGGTCAGAGGTGGTGGGCTGTTTATTTGCGTTCAACTGCAGATGTAGGGAAGAGATCTAATCTCTTAATGCTTTCCAGTGAATTTGTTTTAATTCCTAATATATTTACACAGTCGGTGTTCCAGTTCATCCATAAGATGGGGCTCAATTTTTCCACATCAAACTACAAAAATGATTTCTTTATGGAGCTGGCTTTGTCATGCCTCCACCAACTGATGCTTTTGACTTGTATGATAACAACTAATCCTTTAGACCACTATATGTAAATTTCTGTGAAATTGATTGCTAAGCCATAGTCATGCAGGCCTAGAGACTGGCAACCACTAGTCACGAGGGAGAAGTGTATATCCCCTGAGTGGTTGGCGAGTGGTTTTGGAAGGTTGCTTGCTATCGCTAGGTGTATGGTGCTGCACTGAAAACTGTGATTGCTTTGGTTGCTCACAGATTGCCATGGTCACCCATAGTTTGTATGGAAGATGTTGACTTGTCTGCTAACACTTGCCAACTACTCAACCAAGTGCCTTTGAAGTGAAAGCTGCACCTTTTGAAAGGTGCTGGTCTCAGCGGTAAGGCACAGCTTTTACTTTGAAGGCAGACAATCTCCATTTCCAGTTTGTGTTGCACTTCAAGTTTCACTACCACTCTATGGTTAGTTCGCGAGTTTGCCAACAAGTCGGCATCTTCCATGTAAACTACAGGTGACCACGGCAATCAGCTAGCCACCAAAGCAATCACAAGAAGGTTTTTGGTGCAGCACCCTCTTTAGAACCAGCTTCACACAGTGACAGCCAGCAACCACTTGCCAACCAGTTGGGGAATACACTTTTTTTCAAGGTGACCAGAGGTAGGCCTCTGTTATTGAGGTCTTAGAGAAAATCTCAAATTTCAAGGTATTAATTGCCACCAGTATGGGGCCATTCCATTGCTGGGTGTACTTCTTATTCATTCCTTATCTCTGCTATGGCTGCCATAATTCAGTCCCACATCTGGGCCACTGTCTGCTTATTCCACGTCATTGCACCAAAGTCAACTAGCCTTGTCTGCTTTGATGATTTTCATTTTTTCCAGCTTGCCGCAAAATCCAGAAAAACAGTTTCAAAGTTTGTGCAGATAAAAATGTTTTAGCAGTTATCTGAAGCATCAACAGAGCTGGGCAAAGCATGCTTTACTAGGTAGTCAGCATAACCATCCCCTGAATGTTGAATTAATCTGATTAATGTGAATTTTTGTTTTTGGGAAATATGAAAACATCAGAAACAGACTTGTTACAATGTTCACAAAACGTTTACCTCTGGTCAAAAAGTGACATAGATGATCATTGCCACATTGGTTGTCTGCCACAATATTAAAACCACTGACAGGTGATGGGAGCAACATTCTGTCTCGTTACTGTGGGACCTGTGGGGGTGGGATATATCACACAGCAGGTGAACAGTTAGTTCTTGACGTGAAAAGAAAATGCACTTACAGGACAAAATCATGAGCTGATTCCACAGCATCTCTTAGTACAGCTAAACCCTGAATAATGGTAATAATAAGTTTATTTATATAGAACTTTTTACAAAGTGCTTCACAGTTGGGATAAAAAAACACACATTAAAGATAAGTGTATATATTCAAACATGCAAACACAGTTAAACACACAGTCTTACATTCATTCCTGCATACACACTCGTATACACACATTAGAAGAAAAAGAGCCAAAAATAATGGGCAAAAGATGAAGGAAAAGATAACCTATAGAAACGAGCTGATTGGCTGAGGAAGGCTGTTCCAAAGTTTAGGAGCTACACCCTCAAAGTGTGATCGCCTCTGGTTTTAAAATAAGGGCGTGGAACAGTTAGGAGACCCTGATCAGATGATCTGAGAGGCCGACTGCTGTTATAAGGTCTCAGTAGCTCTACTATACACTATATCGCCAAAGCATTGCCTCACCATCCAAATCATTGAATTCAGGTGTTCCAATCACTTCCATGGCCACAGGTGTATAAAATCCAGCACCTAGGCATGCAGACTGCTTCTACAAACATTTGTGAAAGAATGGGTCGCTCTCAGGAGCTCAGTGAATTCCAGCGTGGTACCGTGATAGGATGCCACCTGTGCAAGAAGTCCAGTCCTGAAATTTCCTCGCTACTAAATATTCCACAGTCAACTGTTAGTGGTATTACAACAAAGTGGAAGCGATTGGGAACAACAGACACTCAGCCACAAAGTGGTAGGCCACGTAAAATCACAGAGGTGAGGTGCATAGTGCGCAGAGGTCGCCAACTTTCTGCAGAGTCAATAGCTACAGACCTCCAAACTTCATGTGGCCTTCAGATTAGCTCAAGAACAGTGCGTAGAGAGTTTAAGGAGAGGCAAAGAGTAAAAGCAAGACCCAGGGTGTGCCCACCGTTATGAGTGGCACCGTTAACATGTTGCACTAAATTAAATAACTTTGCGATATTAAGAAATTTGGTGGCAGTACAATTACAGGAGTCATCAATGTGTAAGTTAAAGTCTCCGACCAAAATGAGCTTGTCAAATTTAACAACAACAGATGAAAGCAGACTGGAAAACTCATTTAGGAATACAGTAGGAGATTTAGGAGGTCGGTAGATAATACAGCAAACTGGATTCTGGATAGTACTTCGAATGAATGAAACAAACCCAGGGTAAATAGTGCACAATTTATTTTACCCTTGTAAACCACAGCTATTCCCCCACCACGACCTGAGCATCATGGGACATTCAAGAAATTGTAATTGGGTGGACAAAGTTCCACAAGGGGGCAGCAGTCCCCTGGTTTGAGTCAAGTCTCAGTGATCCAAAAAATGTCTAATTTCTCAGAGGTAACAAAATCATTTAGAATAAATGATCTATTGGATAAAAATCTGCAGTTAAGAAGGGCAATAACTGCTGAACTTACAGGCTTTGGGGGCACAGGAATTAGATTATTAAGCCCAGGAACAAATCTTTGGTGAAAATGAAACCATTTCCTTCTGTGCCTTATAATTACAGGGACTGGTAAAACTGCAGTATCAGTAGAATAGATTGGTGAATTATTATGTCTGGGTTATTTTGTCTTAAATTGTGATCTGGCCTTAATAACTGGGATAATGGACAATGAGTACCACTGGGCATTAGGTATGGGAGGAACCTATTGGGGACATAGGAGGGCAGTAGGGTGTACTCAGTTGAAGAGGCCTGTAAGGGGAGCTGGTAGATAAAACAGAAGTGTTCAATACCACACTAGCTGGAGAAGAAGAAGAAGGCTCCAGAGAAGGGATGTGGGATCTAAAGAGTCACGTGGAACAGAATGGACAGTGTACTGCATGTTAGCTGCTAAGATTCAGCAACCTAAACCGGTTTAAGACAACACAGATCCCACATGTTACTCAAATAACACCTTTCCATTGACCTGAAACAAACAAACAAACACCATTTGGCACAAAGTTCTGATCAGAAGTTGGAACTACTGAAATCAGTGGCCATGGGAAGGGCTGCTGCAAGATGCAGCCCACTGTACAGATTCTCTCTGCTATTTTCTTCCCATGTAAATTCCCCAACTTCAACTAGTAACACTACATAATATTCAGCTGTTAACCCTGTCAAATGGCTGCTTCTCAAATGTCACCAATAACGAACTGGCTTCACAGTGGCACCATCTTAGTGGGGGGAAAAAAGTTAAATTTAATTTTATACAAAAGAAACATGTTTATTTCTGCTGTGAAGTTGGACATTTTAACATGGGAGTGTATGCGGACTGACTCAAGTGGACATCAGAAGAACTCCAGTTTTTTTTTGTAGCGCGTCTGTGTTATCTCAACTTTTCAGGCCAGAAGACAGTACTGGGTAATTGCTAAGTGGATAAATGGTATGTTTATGAGTCAGTTTGAGTCTGACAGGTGAATATTTTACTGGTCACAACTTTCCTTCTTTATGTTGGTATTTAGTTTGCAATTGTACAGTTGTGTAAAAGAGTCTTTGCAGTCCTGTGAAAAACTACAAATCTACAACAGAATGGCTGAAAAAGAAATGAATCCAGTAGTTGCAATGACCCAGACAAAAATCCAGACCTCAACCTGACTGAAATGCTGTGGCAGGACTTTAAGACATCTGTGCATAAACGAATGCTGCAAATCTCAATGAACTGAAGCAATGTTCATTTCAATTCAATTCAATTTTATTTATATAGCGCCAAATCACAACAACAGTCGCCTCAAGGTGCTTTATATTTTAGGGTGAAGACCCTACAATATTAGACAGAAAACCCCAACAGTCAGACGACCCCCTATGAGCAAGCACTTGGCAACAGTGGGAAGGAAAAACTCCCTTTTAACAGGAAGAAACCTCCGGCAGAACCAGGCTCAGGGAGGGGCAGCCATCTGCCGTGACTGGTTGGGGATGAAGGGAAACAGAAGAGAGCAGAGGGAGACAGGACAAAAAGGCACACCTATGGGAGAGAGACAGAGTTTAATAATAGCTAATGATTAAATGCAAATGGTGTATAAACACATGGAGAGCGAAAGGAAGTGAGGAAGAGGAAGTGCTCAGTGCATCATGGGAAGTCCCCAGCAGCCTAGGCCTATTGCAGCATAACTAAGGGATGGTTCAGGGTTACCTGATC
>VUQI01063894.1:18027-35055 GCA_015106735.1 Paratilapia polleni
CAAAGCTTTCAACTGAATATGGAAATCTCCTTATCTTTAAGTTTATAGAGAGTTTCAGCTCATTGTTTATTTGTCTGATGTGTAACTCTTGCATGTTTTTGTTCACTCTCACCACTCTCATTGCATTGTTTTCAGCAGACATAGCTTGAATCTATCTGCTGAATATTGCAGCGCATTTAACAGCTTAAGAGGCAGATATTTCCCTCAGGACTTGGTAGAGATGAAGAACTGGCTAATGTTCCTCCGTAACTGCTGAATGTGTAAAAACTAAACTGTCTGCTCACACATATGGCCATATCAATATGATATAAAATGTTATGTTTCTACAGCTCCCAATCTGTCATTTCATGTCTAAAAGTCCCCTGAGGAGTTTTCTTTTTACATATAGCATTACTCAATGAAATCCTGAAGGTCTTAATGTCCAGGGATACCATGCTGTGAAAAAGTATTTGCCGCTTTCCTGATTTCTTAGTTTTTTGCATGTTTGTAACACTTAAATGTTTCAGATCATCAAACAAATTTTAATATTAGTCAAAGATAACCTGAGTAAATACAAAATGCAGTTTTTAAATGATGATTTTATTCATTAAGGGAAAAAAGATATCCAAACATACTTGGCCCTCTGTGAAAAAGTAATTGCCCCCTTTGTTAAATCATGAATTAACTGGGATTAACCACATTATTTGAAAAGCTGAGTTCAATTTCACTAACCACATCCGGCCTGATTACTGCCAAACCTGCTGAATGAAGAAATCTCTTCAACAGAACCTGTCTGACAAAGTGAAACAGGCTAAAAGATCTCAAAAAGACATCATGCCACGATCTAAGGAAACTCAACAACCGAGAAAAAAAGTCAGTGACATCGATCAGTATGGAAAGGGTTACAAAGCCATTTCTAAAGCTTTGGGACTCCAGTGAACCACGGTGAGAGCCATTATCCACAAATGGAGAAAACTTGGAACAGTGGTGAACCTTCCCAGGAGTAGCCGGCCTACCAAAATTACTCCAAGAGCGAATCGACAACTCATCCAGGAGGTCACAAAAGAACCCAGATCAACATCTAAAGAACTGCAGGCCTCACTTGCCTCAGTTAAGGTCAGTGTTTCTGTCTAATATTGTAGGGTCTTTACCCTAAAATATAAAGCGCCTTGAGGCGACTGTTGTTGTGATTTGCCGCTGTACAAATAAAATTGAATTGAATTGAATTGAATTGTTCATGATTCAACAATAAGAAAGAGACTGGGCAAAAATGGCATCCATGGGAGAGTTCCAAGGAGAAAACCACTGCTGACCAAAAAGAACACAAAGGCTCGTCTCACGTTTGCCAAAAAACATCTTGATGATCCCCAAGACTTTTGGGAAAATATTCTGTGGACTGACGAGACAAAAGCCGAACTTTTGTCTGAATGTCTGAGTCCCGTTACATCTGACGTAAAACTAACACCACATTTCATAAAAAGAGCATCATACCAACAGTCAAACATGGTGGTGGTAGTGTGATGGTCTGGGGCGGCTTTGCTGCTTCAGGACCTGGAAGACTTGCTGTAATTGATGGAACCATGAAAACCCGAAAGTGCAATTGATTTAACACTGACCTCACCAGAAATCTGAGTTTATTGCAACATGGGAGGTACTCAATAACATCACAATTGGTAGTGATCATTACTCTGCTGAGTACTCTGTTGGGTAGGTATAGAAATTCAACAAGAAGTACTACAGAGAGCACAAAGGTGCAATTTTGGTAGAGCAATCTGGGATAAGTTTCAAGTGTTAAGCAAGACGAGGTGCAGAACGTTTTAGGGAAGATATAAATGATGTGGAGGTTTTTAACAAAAAGCTGGTGACAGAAATCACACAGACTTCAGAAGAAACAATGCCAAGGGTTGTAGGGGGCAGGGTTAAAAAGAGTGTACCTTGGTGGAATGAGGATTGTAGTAAAGCACTAAAGAGCAGAAATAGAGCATTTAGCCAGCTGAAAAAGCACCACTCAATAGAGGTGTCGATTCACTACAAAAGAGCACAAGCAGTAGTTCAGAGAACTATAAGATCAGCAAAGCACACGTATTGGAGGCAATATTGTAATAGTATAGGTAAAGAGACACGGTTAGCTGACATTTGGGGTATGGTGAGAAGGATGAATGGTTTAGCAAGAAATTGGGAAATACCAGTGCTACACCAAAAGGATAAAACAGCAGTTAATAGTATAGACAAGGCCAAGCTTTTGGCTCAGACATTAGTAAAGATCCATAGTTCAAAATTTGACAGATATTGCTAAACAGTGAAGGGACAACATGCTTACAGCAAATCCTAGAATAATTGTTAAAAGAACTGAATCAGGAGACAGTGTAGATTTACCTTTTAGTGTGTTTGAGTTAAAGACATGGATAACACATGGATAATGACTCACTGCTGCATTTCTGAGATTGTTGACAATTTGGAAATCAGGTATAATACCTTCTACATGGAAACAGTCTGTAATTGTACCAATTTTAAAACCTGGTAAAGATCCATCAAACCCTTCAAATTATAGACCAATTGCATTAACGTCTCAGTTAGGTAAAACCATGGAAAGGATGATTACTGAGAGACTTAGCTAGCTGTTAGAAAGCATATGCCTTTCTTCACCATACAAAGTGGATTCCGTAAAGGTAGAACCACAATGGATGCTGTTCTATGCATGGAGTCAGAGATCAGGAAGGCTCAGACCAACAAAGAGTTGGTTGTGGTGGTCTTTTTTGATGTAGAAAAGGTGTACAACATGCTGTGGAAGGAAGGCAGTCTTATTAAGCTAAATAAGATGTGTGTAGGGGGTAGACTGTTCAACTGGGTGTTAGATTTCCTGTTTGGAGGAACAGTAGAAGTCAGGGTAAGTATCAATTATTCTAACTTAAATACAGTAGAAAATGGAACACCACAGGGCAGTGTATGTAGTCCACTGTTATTTCATATAATGATAAAGGACATTTTTGAAAATGTAGAGCAAGGAAATCTTTGTATGCAGACGATGGAGCACTCTGAATCAGAGGCTGTAATCTTAATTATATACAAATGAAAATGCAGACAGCAATAAATGTCAAATGGTCAAATGCATGGGGATTCAAATTGTCAATAGCAAAGACTCAAGTTCATGTTTCTCTAAATGACAGAAACCACTCTCCTTAAAGCTGTATGGCCAAACACTTGAGCAAGTTAATGCAGTTAGATTTCTAGGAGTGGTATTTGATGAAAAGCTCACTTGGAGACTCTACACAGATAAAATGTAAAAATAGACTGGGAGGCAGAGCCTTCAGCTTTCAGGCCCCTCTCCTGTGGAACCAGCTCCCAGTTTGGATTCGGGAGACAGACACCCTCTCTACTTTTAAGATTAGGCTTAAAACTTTCCTTTTTGATAGAGTTTATAGTTAGGGCTGGATTGGGTGACCCTGAACCATCCCTTAGTTAAGCTGCAATAGGCCTGGACTGCTGGGGGCTTCCCATGATGCAATGAGCATTCTTCTTCACTCACCGCTCTTCACTCTCCATGTGTTTATACACCATTTGCATTTAATCATTAGCTATTATTAACTCTGTCTCTCTCCCATAGGTGTGTCCTGTCTCCCTCTGCTCTCTTCTGTTTCCCCTCACCCCCAACCGGTCATGGCAGATGGCTGCCCCTCCCTGAGCCTGGTTCTGCCGGAGGTTTCTTCCTGTTAAAAGGGATTTTTTCCTTCCCACTGTTTACCCCACAATATAAAGCGCCTTGAATTGAACTGAATTGAATTGAATTGAATTGAATTGAATTGAGTTTTGTTTTGTTTTTTTCCTGTCAAGCGCCTGAGCCACACTACAGTCCAGTGGGTGGCGGTAAAGCACCTCTAAGCTAGTTTGCCAACCGTAATAAACCTAAAAGAAGAAGAGGGAGCTTCCTGTGCTGCTGGGCGGAGCTGGAAGCAGGAAGTTAAACCACAAAAACACAGACCGTTTCAGTTGGAATATTAATATACATGTTATGTTTGTAGAAATGCTTTTCCTCTTCCCTGCGCTTTCCCCCTAAGTGAGGTAAGGACGTTTCTCGGGTTCGAACAGCTAGCTTGTTTCCCTGGCGCTCAGACAGGGACAGCGTTTTCAGTCCGCTGTTAGCCTAGCGTTTGTTACATTTCTTACACTGGATCGTTTTTGTAGTTTCAAAGAGGTGATTGACCGTAGTTATTTGACACAGTGAATAGTCTGTTCTGCTGCGGTGTTGTAGCTGCCAGTATGAAAACAACAGCAGCTTTTATTGCTTTGCATTAACGCCACTGAAGCCATTTAACGATGAGTGGCAGCTGAACCGCTCTGAGAAAACGCATACATGTTTGATAGACGGGAGCTGGGCGGCCTCAGCTGTACCGCTGTTTATTTAACACCCTGCATGTGTTTTTTCTTCTGTTAAACATGTTCTTATGTTTATTAGTGAAGTGCAGTTTGTAGTCCTGCATGCTAAATTAGCCATTGATGAGAATAGCTCCGACAAACCACATTATTGTTGTTAGGAAACAGAAGTGACAGTGTGTCACAGACCTAAGAGTGACACTATCTAATGGATGTGAGGTCGATAAAGTTCTTAAAGTTTATAGAACACAGCGCTGTATGAATGTATGGGTAAATGTGTCCTGTAGTCTTAAGTACTTTGAGTGGTAAGTAAGACTAGAAAAGCGCTACATAAATGCTAATTCCATATTTTTCTCTTTCAGCTTTTTGCGTGAAACCTTTGGACTTACCTGGCACCTTATTCTACAGAGCAGCTCTATGGAGGAGACGAGTAGGGAGGCAGTTGCCACTGCAGTGCAGCGTGTGGCAGGGATGCTGCAGAGGTCAGACCAGCTGGATAAAGTGGAGCAATACAGAAGAAGAGAGGCCCGTAAAAAGGCGTCTGTGGAAGCCAGGCTGAAGGTAATGTGTTAACAGACATTATAGGTAAAGTTTAGGTTCATTCCATCTCAAATCATCAAATTTTTAGAACATTTTCTGCTCAACCATCTCCAATTTGCCTAAAAAAATTAATTGTCCAAAGTTTGGACATATATAATGATTGCTGTGAAATTTTAGCTTCATGTATCAAATACTTTTCAAGATATGTTTTTTTTTTTTTAAAAAAGGTCTGTCCACCCACTTTCAGGCTTTTTTTTTCACACATTGAAATCTGTGTCAATGTTTGAACATGAATATCTCAAAAACTATTAAAAATAAAAGCCTGAAATGTTCACTGGTCTTTCTTACCATCAAAATGAATATATAATTTGGGATACATACATCAAAAAATGTCTGTGTGTTGGCTAGTTAAAATATGGAGAAAAAAAAAGAATTCCAGCAGTCCTGTAAAGTGCCATATTTGAGCACACACTAATAAAAAAAAAAACTTCACATTGCAAAAGACAACTAGTGACAATTTCTGACTGGTATATAGTTATATTTCACAATAATACAAATGAATGATGCAAGAATTCTAATACAGATATGAAAATACTACATTGTTGAGTTTTTAATACCTCTTAGTATATATTAAACCTAACCTGAATTATCAGACTCCTCCAGAGCAGCAGGTCTTGAAATGGTAGGTAGAGTAGGTCTCGAAAATGGAAAATATGCACATATTTAACAAAATTATTTTCTCAGTAATAACGAGAGTACCATCTGGAAACTCCTGAATTTAGTTCTATTCAGATTAGACTATCTACTGATATTTTTGTTTTTGTGGTACAACTTGTGATATTTGCTCAATCCAGCATGAAAGTTGAATGAAAAAAGCATTTTCTTCATTTCTGTGACTAAGAATTTCATGTTAAAAAGTATTCTGTGTTTTATTTTTGTATTATTGTGAAATATAACTATATACCAGTCAGAAATGGTCACTAGTTTTTTTTATTAGTGTGTGCTCAAATATGGGACTTTACAGGGCGGCTTGATTTTTATTTTTATTTTTTCTCCATTTTTTAACTAGCCAATACTGAGACATTTTTTAATGTATCTGTCCCAAATTACAGATCATGATTCATTTTGATGGTAATGGTTATGTGATTGCACAATTTCTATAGAACTGAAAGCATCTCTTCCGCATTAGGTTCTGTAGAAAAAGATTTTAATATAGGCACAGATAGAACAGCATATGCTGTGAGAGGCATAGACTGTAGAAAAGATGGATGTAGCTACCGTGATGTCACCTGTTGGTTTCTGAAGTCCTGTTTTGAAGCCTCAAGATGAATGTTTCCACCGTCACCATCTTGGTAGCAGTAAAAATTGAATGTCAGAAGGAGGGGCAGGGCTGACTGTGAAACCACATGCTCATTGGCTAATGACTTGTGATTGATGACTTAGCCAATGAGTGTGTGGTTTCATACCACAAATATACCTCCATTTTGAAACAGCTGTCTTAATTCTTTATTCAATATGACCCCAAAAGAGTGACTGAGACCATAAACTCAGCAGGAACATGTTTACAGAGGTCAAGTCACAAAGCCGTTCTCCCACAGACTTCTATAGGACCTGAAGTCTTTTTGCAACCACAGCTATCGCCATCTGGTGGCCTTCAGATAGAATGCAGGTTTTTAGGAACTTCCACGTTGGCTTCATTTTTTCCAACCTGAAAGCTACATCCGTGTCTTGTGCTGTCTATGCTGAGAGTAGTATCTGCCAATAATATCTAACTGCTTCAAATGTCTACCATCCAGGACCCGCAAACAGGTGGCCAACCACTCCTGTTCAGGTTATTGGATAATCACAGAATTATTGATAAGTCCCAATGAATGTATGCTTTTCAAGTTGTCATCATCCTCTATAGACTCAAAGAAAACACCAAAGACGTTTGATTGTAGCAGTAATACAGTTAACAGTAAAATTTCACTGAAACAAATTTCTCCTCCTATCCTGACCCATCTCAGCATTTCTCTCATCAGGATTCCAGATAACTTGTCAGTGTCTGGCACATAGGTTTTTGTAGAGATATCTACTAATTGATAACAGCTAACTAAAGGTAATGCTTTTTTACAGTGAACATACTGATTAATGTTCTACATAGTAATGTCATGCATAGTCAACAAGAAAGCAAGCATTCCATATATGCCTCAATGTTACTTACTGAAAGTGTATTAACAATGATACTAACTTCAGTAATGGACATGAATCTGTTTCCTGATGGTCCTTGATCTCCTTAAGGCAGCAATTCAGTCCCAGTTGGATGGCGTTCGCACTGGACTGACCCAGCTGCACAGTGCCCTGCTAGATGTCAAAGATATCCAGAGCTCACTGGCTGATGTGAGTAAAGACTGGAGGCAGAGCATCAACACCATAGAGAACCTAAAAGATGTGAAGGATGCTGTAGTTCAACACAGTCAGCTGGCCTCTGCTGTGGAAAACCTCAAAAACATCTTCTCTGGTAAGTTTATTTAAAAGTAAAAGATGCCAACCACTCTGTGCCATTCCCCAGACAATATGCTGTTACTATAGAAACCTTTGCTTTCTTTGGTTCTGTACTATGTGTCGTCCTCCTTTGCTTTGTGTCCAGTACCAGAGATAGTGGCAGAGACACAGCAACTGATAGAGCAGGCAGAGCTGCTGCAGGCCCACAGGAAGCTGATGGAGCTGGAGTGTTCACGTGACGACCTCATGTATGAGCAGTACCGCATGGACAGCAAGAACACCAGTGACATGCATCTCATCTCCATCTACTTTGAAGATGTAAGTAATGTAATGTAGAGTCTTGGGACAAGTTCTCTCCTTGGGTAGTGACTTAAAAACCAGCACTTCTTCCTGTTATCTTTTGTGTGTCGTTGCCATGTTTACGCTGTAGGTAAGTGTATTTGCTCAGCACTGATTCCACCAGTCTCTCTCGCTTTCTCATCTCACACACAGAAACACAGTACTGCAGTCTCACCATCACCAAATGCTTCGACTCTGTGCATATTTCAGATCCCTGTGAAGCTGCCATGAATGGTCCAACACATTCTGCACAGATGTCTCTTTTTAAGTCTTACCATTGCTTATTTGGCAAAATCTCTTCCTGTGCTCAAATACTTATAATCTGAAAATTTTGCATGAAGTGTGATAAAGAGTAAATCTGGAAAAAAAAAAAAAAAACAGTGAATACAAGTGGTATTTAGTGTTAAAATATTTCTGTAGAATTGTAAATTACACACAGGTCAGCTTGTTAATTAAAATTATTTCCATTCCTTATTCTTTCCTTCCCATAGACTGTATTTAAAAGATAAATGTAGCTTCTGGCTCCTTAAAGTGAAGCCAGTGCAGAAGTGCCTTAAATCTGCATCCTTTCTTTTTTTTTTTTTAATCTTTATTTAACCAGGAAATTACACTGTTGAGATTAAGAATCTCTCTTGCGAGAGTGTCCTAGTTCAGTGTATCCAATCCAGTCCAATCCAACTGTAACTATAAAGCACATTGAAAACAACAAAGTTGACCAAAGTGCTGTACATGAAAAAGGAGGTCTACACAATGAAATAAAAGATATACCATACACACATGCACACATACCCACACACATCAATAAATATATCTAAAGGATCACAAAAAAAAAAGCCTAAATACCTACAACTCTCACTCTGGTTTGAAAGCCAATGAATGAACATGAGCTTTAAGGCGTACTCTAAAAATGTGCAAGGTGGGGGCATCCTGACATGGGGGGGGCAACTCATTCCACAGTATATGGGCTATGGCTGAGAAAGCCGGATCCCCCCAGGACACGGAGGAGTAATTGGCCAGCAGATCTCAGCGACCTCAAAGGGACATAAGGTGTTAAGAGATCAGCAAGATATGATGATGCCAACCCATTAAGGGATTTAAACACATACAATAAAATCTGAAAATCAGTCCTAAAACACACAGGAAGCCAGTGAAAAGAGGCCAGGACAGGGGAAATATGCACCATTTTACGGGTTCTAGTAAGAAGTTGAGCAGCAGTATTTTGGACCAACTGAAGGCGTGAAAGGGAAGCATGATTCACACCAACATTAGTCAAATCGAGTTGTAATAAAAACATGTATAACTCTCAAAATTAGTGAAAGATAAGAAGAGCTTGACCTTGGAAAGAAGTCTTAGTTGGTAAAAACCTGATTCTACAACAGAACTAATCAGTATGTCCAATTTCACACCAAGGTTATTTGCAATGGGCTTAAGCTAAGGATACAGGGGGGCCCAGGTCCAGTTTTGGAGCACCGCTTTAACTACCACTGGATGACCTTATTCTTGCTCTCATTAAAGTTTCAAAAATTTAAAGCCATCCAGACTTTGATGTCACTGAAACTTTCTAATAATACTTTTAATGAACTGCCATCATTTCCTTTCAGGGTGGGGTAGATTTGGAAATCATCACTATAGAAGTGGAAAGAGGATTTCTGTACAACCACAGGACATGCAACCGTATGTCCTGTGGTTGTACAGAAATCTACGAGAAAACAGCTCGCCCGCGACTTCCTTTGCTCTGTGCCCTCAGTAATCAATTTCCTGATGAGCTGAAGTTCTCAATTGCTAGTTCCAAGTTGTATTTAATACATGACGTTACTTTTATAAATTATGGTCCCCATTAGCTTTGGGTAGTTGTAGGCATGTGTCATGTTTTTGAGCTGAATGTGTCTTAAACTAAACATCTCACCAAGCTTCTACTCAGTTTCTGTTCTCTTCCAGGTTCAGGGATTGTCTGACGAGCTGGCCAAACAGTTATGGATGGTACTGCAGAGGTCCATGGTAACAGTTCGTCGTGACCCCACCATGCTGGTGTCAGTAGTTCGTATCATTGAGCGGGAGGAGAAGATCGATCGGCGTATGGTTGACCGAAAGAAGCAGACTGGGTTCATCCCACCTGGGCGGCCCAAACGGTGGAAGGACAAGATGTTTGAGGTCAAAAGAGGGTTAAAGAATCTGAGTAATACTTTTTAAATACTGAAACATAACAAAATGTTAAAAACGTCAGAGGTCTGAAAACTCTCCAGATGCACTGTAGATGTACAGTATGCATAGTCCTTCTTTAAGGACACTTGTTTATCTTGTGATTCTGATTCATTCACCTGTTCCTCCTCCTCTTCTTCTGTCATACTTCTCTTTGCTTTTCATTTACCAGACCTTCATCCTTGGCTTTTTCTTTTACCTTTCTTCACATCGTGCTTTCTAGTCTTTTTCTGACTTGTATTTCTGTCCAAATGACAGTACTCTTTCAGCTTTAGGGCTGATGTTATTATAAATGATCTTCATCCAGTTATGGAGACCATATTGGAACTTCTTTGAAGGTCAATTTAAACTAATGTTTGCAGTCAGGAATGAGGGACATTGGCCCCATTTTGCATGATTGACTCAGCCCCAAAGCCACCATGCTTCTGCTGAAGCCTTTGATCTGTTTTTGATGCAGGTGTTGGAGGGCACAGTCAGCACTCGCATTGAGGGCACCCAAGCAGTGACAAGAGAGACTGATAAAATGTGGCTGGTTCGTCTTCTAGAAATAACCAGGAAATATGTTCTAGATGACCTCATTGTTGTCAAAAATCTCATGGTGCAGTGCTTCCCCCCACACTATAACACCTTCAACAGGTAACGGGCACAAGATGAAAGCATTTTTTTCGTAGGAGTATTGAAGACGGCGCATTCACAGTAAAAACTTTTTTTTGTAACTGTCAGTTCCAGCACTCCTCAAGTGCTTTTGTACAGTTGGATATATAAATGAAAAATGGAAATGGAAGCTGCATCATTGTGCACTTCTATCAGATTGTTTCCCTAGAACAAGGTGTTGAAGTGAATGAGTTTTGTATACTTATATACTACCACTGATGGACAGACATCATTCATGATATTCATTCCACTGTTGTGTATCTTATTCAGGGAAGTGTTCACTTACATGTACACTATGTATGTGTGTTTCAGGTTTTTCAGTCTTTACCACAATGCTGTGTCCACTCGTGTCAAAGAACTGGCCTCTGAAGATTTGGAGGCTAATGAGATTGTGTCCCTGCTAACCTGGGTCCTCAACACATACAAGAGGTACATGGATAAAATCACACTTTGAGTCTTAGTGTGTCTTTATGGGTTTTGGGAACCACCTGAGAGCAGCTTAAACAGTGCAGTTGTATTACAAACAGGCATTTCTTCACCTGTTTAAACTGACCTAACCTACCTTGTAGTGTGTTATCACTATTGAACACAGTTCAGAAGGAATCTGCAGCTGTGACAGATGTGCTGTTATAGAATCCGTGTACATGTGCGAGTGTGTGTGTGTGTTCCAGTGTGGAGATGATGGGCCATCCAGAGCTCTGTTCAGAGTGTGACATCAATCAGCTGGAGCCTTTGCTGCCTCAGGAGGTGGTGAACGACCTGCTCAGCAAATATGTTAAGACCTTTACAGTAAGTAACTAACAGGAACACTAAAGATCGTCTCACTCACGGTATTTAGCCTCTAGTATTTATCTTGTGCTGGCCTTTATTTAGTTTGGACCTGCTGGGTAAATCGTCATGTAATTAAACTGTGAGTGCTGCACTAAAGTACACCTGGTCCTTGAACAACTTATTACATTTACCTAATTGAAAAAGAGCAGCTCGTTGCCTCCCAGCCAGGAATCGAACCACTGACCTTCTGATTAGTAGGCAACTCGCTCTACCTCCTGAGCCACAGCCACCCCAAATGTCAAATAAACATCACCTTAAAAAATGGCATTATGTCATAAGGAGCACAAGTTGTTAAAGTTACAAGCTCTTGCTTTTGTTAAGTGTGGGCCCATATTCTGTTTAACTGTTCATGTCTTCAGTCTAATATAACAGGCTGGCTGCGCAAGGCACTGGAAACCGATAAGAAAGACTGGCAAAAAGAAACAGAGCCTGAGGCTGATCAAGACGGATACTACCAGACTACATTGCCTGCCATTGTGTTTCAGGTAAGGCACACAGCTCCACCGTACTCATGACCCTGAACAGGAATGTGTGGATGTAAAGCATCAAGAGATTTTCAGTAGGCCTAGATTGTGGATTCACTCAAGATTTTTTCTAAAGGGGTTTTTGATTTAAGTGGCCATGGACTTGGTGTGTTGCCTAACACATACCTTCTATAAATGTTTTGGTGGAATGTTGTTGGCCTGAGGATGTCCAGACTTTAGTCTACCAGGTGCAGCACTCGTGTTACAGATCACACTTGTTTCATTAGTATTGTGGGGAAAGTTATTTTTGAACCAGTAATGTGTCACAGATTACTGCTTACCCTTTGAAAATGGGATAAGCAGTGTAACTATTTTAATTACTGTAATTACTTGAAACATGTTACATTTGATTACCTTTTATTATTATTATTTTTCTAACAGGTGTTTTAACGTCAGCAGTAAAGCAGAAGATCTTGTACAGGCTTTAGATGTTCCTTCAAGTTTAACATTGAGTATTTCAGTATTGGCAGCATTTTCATTGCTGTAAACACAGCTGTACACTCCATACATTCATGTTGGAGCACTTTTCTCTTTTCAGTAGGAAAACATTGTAAAATTTCCAGGAGTAAATGGCATCTGTACTCAATGGTCACCTGCCTTAGCCTGGTTAACTGGTTGCAGGTATGATAAACTCAGGCTGCTTAGAGCAGTGCACATTGGTTTGATTGGCAGAGAAGAGGCGGAGCAAAGGGAAAAAATAAAGTTTAAATTAAACTGCTTAATTCATTTATATTTAGCTAGTTGTTCTCCAACACTGCTCATTTTTAAAAATAGTTTTCCTCCTGCAGCCGATGGAGACAAAATTAAATCTAAAAGGGTACTTAATCTTGGGGTTGCATTGATCAGGTGGGCACAGTCATGAAAACTGCATCCATCACAGTTTTAGGTTGAAATATTCAGTGTCCTGCATTTACTGGAGTTTAAAGCATTTGCTGTGACGTTCAGTGTACTTTTGCAAATAATTATGCAAAAGTGATGTTTGGTATGTAAATTAAAAAAAGTGAAGCCACTCTATGCTTGCTGCCTTAAAGTGCTCATCTCGCTCTTCTCTCCTTCTGATGTCTCAAATTCTCAGATGTTTGAGCAGAATCTACAGGTTGCTGCACAGATTGATGGGGATTTCAAAGAACAAGTTCTGAAGCTTTGTCTGAAACAAATGAACACTTTCCTTAACAGGTATTTCAGCATACTTTTTAATTGTGACAGTAAACCTGTAAAATGTATTTCACCATATACACCTCAAGTTTGATGAAGAAAAATATCAGTATTTTTCATGAGTCATATCGAAAAAGTATTTAAACCAGGTAATTTTCCCATATTGTCCATTCCCATATGCTGCCCATTTACTCAGATAGTGAGTTTCAGGTCTCGATTTTCATGTCAGGACACAGTGTAAAGCCCAGTGCCAATGAGCTTGTATTTTCCTGTCTTTATTTCCTTGTCTGCACCACTTTTGTATCTTGATGACTTACTGTGCACCTCAGTGGAACTTAGTCAAAGGTGCACCAATGAAAAGCATTAAGGAGCAGCTCACTGTCAAGATTTTTATCAGCTATTATGTTGAGAAAATCTTTATTTCCATCATGGCACTATGGTTAAAAACATTCATCAGAGACTTTAATGAGTGAAGGGTAGATAGTACAACACTAATCGCCTTTTATTTGCTCTGGAGAAAAATATCTGAAGACGCTGTTTTTCCATCTGCTGTCTCTAACATGAGTAACATTGCACACCCTCACACTATAATTTCACACAGCACATCTACTGCTTAAAGTTTGTGCAAACAGCACCAGTGAAACCTCTGTGCATATGTGAACACCAGACTATCAATTATTGTACATTTTCTACTGTACATTAATAATCGATTATGCAATATTTTGAAACTGACAGATTGAAGCAATTCACACAGTTCCCTGAAATATTCTAGACCAATTAAAACTTCTCTGTCAGCCGATGATGCTTTTTGAAGCTTTAGAGAGCTTATGGATCATTATGATGAATAAAATTGTACGGTGTTATGGAAGGAAAAGATCTACTTGTCCATATATTTGAGCTGCTGTATATTAATATATATGTATTATTTGAAGTAACTTAAGAAAGCTTTCAATGGGATTCTCAAACTTTCAGTTCAGTGAGTCCCGTTTTTAAATGGGATCAAAGTAGTGAATGTGATGTAAGTGTGGCAGTCATTCTTTCTGGTCACACCTCATTTAGAAGTGCACCACAGATGCACAATGCAACCTTGGCCCCAAAATTAGAAAAATATCCCCTCATCAGGGTTCATAAAAGTCAGGTCCCTCATTCTCCAAATTTAGAATAGTTAATAATTAGTAATAATTGGTTCAATTTAGAGAACAATTAAGGGAACAACGTACTGCAGTAATTCTAACAGTAACTATTTGTGTTTTATTTGTAGGTACAGGGAGGAGGCAGTGATCTACAAAGAGGAGCACCTGAGAGATAGACAGTTGCCTCAGTGTTATGTACAGTACATGATAGCCATCATTAACAACTGCCAGACATTCAAGTAAGTTATAATTTTACATATGAAATTAGTGTTGACACTTTAAATGAGGGTTGGCCCTCACTCATGACAGGAGAGGCCAACCCTGTAATCTTAATCCCTTTTTTACAATCTCAAAGAAAGCTTCAGATGTTTTTTGGAAACCTATTGGTGTTCATGGTTCCTTCACAGATGTGCAAATTAATCATTTCTTTTGCACTAACCCCTCTGTGAATCGCCACCTTATTGCGGTGGAGGGGTTTTTGTGTTCCAGTGATTCCCGGGAGCTATGTTGTCAGGGGCAGTTTTCCCCAAGGCAAATTGGTCCTGGGTGTGGGGCCAGACAAAGAGCGATTCAGAAAACCCCTATTATGACTGAAAAATCAAGGGTCCAGTTTAACCTGCTCGGGACAGGGTTGCCGGGGTCCCACCCTGGAGCCAGGCCCGGGGTAGGGGCTCGAGGGTAAGCATCTGGTGTTTGGCCTTGGCCCGTGGGGCCGGGCTGGAGTTAGCCAGAAGCAGTTACATGGGCCCTGTGGGCCCACCACCCACAGGAGGGGCTGTAGGGATTCGGTGCCTTGTGGATTGGGCGGCATTCAGGGGCAGAGGTCCTGGCGGTCCAATCCCTGGCTTCCAAAACTAGCTTTTGGTACATGGAATGTCACTTCTCTGATGGCGAAGGAGCCTGAACTGTTGCGTCAGGTTGAGAGATACTGACTAGATTTAGTCAGGCTCGCCTCAGTGCACAGCTTGAGCTCTAAAACCAGTTTTCAAGAGAGGGGCTGGACACTGTTCCCCTCTGGAGTTGCCCTAGGAGAGTGGCGGCGGGCAGGGTATACTTGTACCCCCCTGGTTCACTGCCTGCAAGTTGGGGTTTTCCCCAGTGGACAAGAGGGTTGCTTCCCTGCGCCTTCGGGTCGGGGAACAGGTCTTGACTCTCATTTGTGCATATGCGCCGAATGACAGTTCAGAGTACCCAGCCTTCTTTGAGTTACTGGGTGGGGTACTGGAGAGTGGTCCATCTGGGGACTCCGTCGTCCTACTGGGGGACTTACATGCCCACGTGGGCGATGACAGTGTGACGTGGAGGGTTGTGATTGGGAGGAACTGCCTGCCCGATCTGAACCCGAGTGGATTTCTGTTATTGGACTTCTGTGCCAACCACAGTTTGTCCATAACAAACACCATGTTTGAGCATAAGGGTGTTCTTATATGCACATGGCACCAGGACACCCAAGGCCACAGGTCAATGATGGATTTTTTAATTGTATCATCAGATCTGCGGCCATATGTCTTAGACACATGGGTGAAGAGAGGAGAGGAGCTGTCAACTGATCACCACCTGGTGGTGAGTTGGATCAGGTGGCGGGGGAAGATGCTGGACAGACCTGGTGCAAACATATAGTAAGAGTGCGCTGGTCACTGATGTAGTTAAGCAACTCCTCAGTGGCAAGGCCCCTGTGGTAGATGAGGTTCACCATGAATTCCTTAAGGCTCTGGATGTTGTGGGGCTGTCCTGGTTGACATACCTCTGCAATGTTATGTGGAGGTCTAGGCCTATGCCTCTGGATTGTTCGAGAAGGGGGACTGGAGGGTGTGCTCCTACTGCAGAGCTGTACCACTCTGTTGTGTTGAAAAGAGAGCTGAGCGTAAAAGCGAAGCTGCCGATTTACCGGTCAATTTATGTTCCTACCTCACCTGTGGTCACAAGCTCTGGGTGGTGACCGAAAGATGGAGATCGCGGATAAGTGGCAGAAATGAGTTTCCTCCAAAGGGTGGCTGGGCTCTCCCTTAGACACAGGGTGAGGAGCTCAGTCATTTGGAAGGGACTCGGGGTAGAGCCACTTCTCCTCCACATTGAGAGGAGCCAGTTGAGGTGGCTTGGGCATTTGACTAAGATGCCTCGTAGGCAAGGTGCTTCGGGCATGTCCTACTGGGAGCAGGCCCCAGGGCAGACCCAGGACTCTCTCGGCTGACTTGGAAATGCCTCCGTCTGCCGGATGAGCTGGAAGAGATGGCCGGGGAGAGGGGGTCTGGACTTCATTGCTTAGACTGCCTCCCCCACAACCCAAATCCGGATAAGTGGTAGAAAATGGATGATTGATGGAGCCTTTGCACTAATGCAGCCCCAGATCAAAATGAATAATGCCTTTGTGCAATTCATTTAACAAGACTTAAACAAGCTGAAAAGGGGGCTAAAACCCAGCCCCTCTCTTCTTTTTGGTCAGGCCACAGTACAGTTTTCCATTTTGCCTCAGTCCATCTTAAATTACCTCAGGCCCAGAGAAAGAGGCCTAGTTTCTGGATCATTTTTGTGTTTTGTTGTTTTTGTTTTGTTTTTTGGGGGGTTTTTTTGGGTTTTTTTGTTTGTTTGTTTTGGGTTTTTTTGGTGTATTAAGTTGCATTTGTGGATGAACACATTATTTAAGAATTCGTTGTTATAAGATGTATAGTTTTTGATTTGTAGGCATTTGAGTGAGAGGAGTGCCATCTAACTGATCAATAGAGATCAATTCTAATGTGACCAAGGATTGGGTTTTTTTGTTTTTGTTTGTGTGTTTGGTTTTTTTTTTGTTGTTTTTTTTTTTTGTTGAAAAGCAGAAA
>VUQI01063897.1:0-12107 GCA_015106735.1 Paratilapia polleni
AACAGCAATGTGAAAGACTGGTGGAGAGCATGCCAAGACGCATGAAAGCTGTGATTGCAAATCAGGGTTATTCCACCAAATATTGATTTCTGAACACTTCCTAAGTTAAAACATTAGTAATGTGTTATTTAAAAATGAATATGAACTTATTGTTTTTTGCATTATTTGAGGTCTGAAAACACTGGACCTTTTTTGGTATTTTGACCATTTTTCATTTTCTGCAAATAAATGCTCTAAATGAAAATATTTGTGTTTGGAATTTGGGAGTTATGTTGTCAGTAGTTTATAGAATAAAACAAAAATGTTCATTTTACTCAAACGTATACCTATAAATAGCAAAATCAGAGAAACTGATAATTTTGCAGTGGCCTCTTATTTTTTTCCAGAGCTGTATATAGCAAAGACCTTCCCTTCACCATAGTTACCTGAATGTATGGATAAATACATGTAAGCATAGTGATTGTACAGTGACAAGAAGCAAGGAATAAAATGATACAACTGCTCATTCAAAATAGTAAATCCATCTTGTGTTGCAGTGGTGACAACAACAAAGTAATCTGATGCTAAATTCAAAATCAAATGCTTGTGGTGACTAGAAATCCCTCTTTAATTATCCTCAGAGGATAATTTGGACTGAGTCCAAATGTTGTCTGTCCCCTTTTTAATGTGTCCTCTTTTTTGAAAATGTATTCATGTGTCACATTCATTGGTGTATAGAGCTCACTGTGGTGGACCCACACACAGAAGAAATGATAACAATGATGGAGGCTAGGTTGCAAGAATGAATAGCATCAAGGACAACAATAGTCTGGCCAAGAGAAGGTGGATATAGGTTTGAATAGAAAACTTCTGAGAAAATGGGAAACAGGTCAGTGAGGGGCTGCAGGGAATCAAAACAGGTTTATTTTTCAACTGAAATGTGGTGCGCTTGAATAACCTGGTATGTTACCCAAGCTTGCACCTATGGCAGCCCATTGATTATGTGCACTGGCTCTTTTATACACCAGGGATTTATATACATGTTGCTGCTAAGAGGTTAACATTTCTGACGTACCCACCGAATGAGAGCAAAAGTATTTTAGAGTCTATAGCCGACTGTTGCACATGTGTTGTTCAACCGTAAACCTTAGCAAAAGTCGTCTGTTTTGGATGTGCCCCTTTGAGCTGGGACCAGTGGGAAAACTGTTAGATGGAGGACAGAAATGGGAATGTGGCTGACAGGATGGACTGAGAAACAGAATAAACACAACAAGCCCATTTCAAAATGGTTGAAAGATATGGGTTTCCACTGTCACTGTATTGGGGTGGAAGCGTAGTAACTAAAACATTATAGCACACTTAAAACTATTAACCACAACGACTGCTAGCCATATCAATTCTAATATAATATTATAATAATTGTATAGTATATTGTATTATAATATAATATGTTTTTATGGTAAATACAAACCCATAAACAGTGAGTGAATCCATAGATGATACACTTAATATTAAGTTGATTCAGAGGCACAATGAGTAATGCTGACCTCTATCAACCTCAACTGTTGGCCGGTGGGAGTTCATCAGTAAAACTTGCTCTCCTCCTACACCATTCTCCCTGCTCAGCCCCCACCTTTCTCACCTCATGATAAATTATTTCTGGAAAGCAAGAAATGTACAAAACAGTCCAACAAAACTTTGAGGCAATCAGCACCGAGCTGCACCACTCCCACACCATGAGAGCCCTCCGTGCAACTCGCCCATATGTTATTAGCATGCACTCGAGAGCACAAGTTACACGGTATGATGCAGGAGAGTAGAAGGCTTTGGTGCATATTCCAGGCAGCTCTTTGCCTCTCTCTCTCTCCTGTAATTGGCCTCATTTTTGGAACAGTAAGGCTTTTACAGTCCCAACACACTCACTCGCTCAGCTTGGATCATTGAATGCAAATTAATTCTAGTTTAAAGTCCAACTGCCAATTTGCTATACCCACCAGAACAGATTTCACACAGCAAAGTTTGATTGGGTTTCTCTACCTCTATAACTGTATTACTCAAGTCTTGAAAGCGGCACTGAAAATATATTTTTTAATAGGAGACAGTTGCATCTGTTGTCGGAGAACAACTTGCTTATCTTTGCTTTTGAGGAAACACAGACGGCTTAAAATTATAAATCCAGACAGAAACGGTTGTTTTTAGTTTTTCTTGTAGCTGCTGCACAAGCCACCTGCCAGAAATGTTTAAAAAAGCATTACACTGTCAGTTAACATATAACTAGCTGTTAATACTAACATTTTGAAAATTATGAAATTTATCACAAGGAAATGTATTATGGTAATTTGGTCTTTTAGATTAAAATGTGCACAAGAAAAAGAGTGAAGAAGGTGGACAAAGGTTAGAGGCTTAGACAAAGAAATCAATCATTTGAATGCATGAGGCCTTGCTCTCATGTATCCAATAACGTCTCATTTGAATAAGAATAAGAGACCACTGAGAAGCCATATTGAATTTCCTCCTGCAATTACGTGACTGTGTGGTCCCGCCAGCTATTAGTGCACCATAGGGAATATCTGCTTCCTGCTCTGTGATCTGCAGGCCTGCCACAGAGCTGCCTCGGTGAGAAAAAGGCCTGATTATGTTAACTTTTTTCTTTTCCATTCGGAGAGTTTTTAACTCCCAAGATTTTTAAGCCTGAAAGGAGAAGTTTTTTGTAGTGAAAAAAGGAGCTCAGTAACCTCTGGTAAAATTAAATGAGATACATTTAAACAACTTCAGAAAATCATACTTTAAGAAAGTGATTATTGAGCAGTCTCAGTACTCAAAAAGCTTTCAGTGGAGCCATATTTGAAAAGCTTGTGTTGCTTGATATTACCATCACTGCTGAGAGAGATGGTGTTATGTAGTGAGGCTGTGGACCTCACAAGAAATCATCCAGTGTATTGAAGTAGTTTTCCTCTGAGTCTGCAAAAGCTGAGCCTTGAGTAGGGCTTGGCATTTCTGCATCAGGACTTTTTCCCTGTCAGGGTAAAGGCTGTTTCACAGATGCCGCTTGTGGCCGTGGTTGTGTTTGGTGCTTTATAATTTCTCCTCTATGACATTGAGAGACACTGTCATTAGACACTGTCATTAGGACTTGATTGAGTAAACATCCACACAACACAAAACACGTTTTAAATGTGGGCAGGCGTTTTTGCTATTTTCTATGCCTGTTTTTTTATGTACAGCATGTGTGACCTCTAATATTTCATCAAATTATAAAGACATGCCAGATGAATATTTATTTTTGTCTGTGGTTCTCAAGATATTAAAGTTGATACACTGAGCACAAACCTGGAATGCTTCAGGCCTCTACTTTGGTTTGAATGTGATCAGCTTTGATGTTAGTGAAAGAAGTACAAAAGTATTACTGTACAGTGGGAGCTCACATACTACAAAGACATGGCTAATTAAAGCAACTGCTGTAGCTGAGGTGCCTCGATCACTGTCACGACTTAGTAAGGTTTTATTTTATTACAGATTTCCTGGGAGAAAGAAAGAAAAAAGTAGGAAAATAAATGAAGAAATTGTTTTTGCAATTGGATGTCATTTAGAATCACTTTAATTATTAAAAAAAGGCAAAGGTAAAAATGTATCATTACCAAAATAATTTATATAATTTCTGAGTACTGCATCATTTCTGTTTACATATAAATGTGTTTGTAAGCGTAAGGTGACTCTCAAAGACCTGGGGCATAGTTTACATTTTTACATTATGCTATAATTCAATATTTGAATAGTAACCCATGTTGTGTGCCTAATGATTTTATAACTGCTCATTTTTAGCAAATAAATGCCACACCCAAGTGACTTTTGGAACATTCAAGGCAAACAACTGAAAGGTGTGAATTTGACTGGCTCATAGACTGTATATAAAGGTTGGACGTAGCTACCATGATGTCACTCATTGCTTTGTGAAGCCCCGCATAAAAAATCACAGCATTAGTAATTTGCCATAAATTTTGTTTTTTGTTTTTTGTAGACAGAAATGACCATATTTTGACAAAAGGGTGATGTTATCAGTTAACATTAGCATGGTTGGTTACCAGCCGTGGGGCAGCTGTGGCTCAAGAGGTAGAGCGAGTCATCTACTAATCGGAAGGTCAGTGGTTCGATTCCTGGCTCCCCTAGTCTGCATGCCGAAGTATCCTTGGGCAAGATACTGAACCCCATGTTGCCCCCGATGCATTCATCGGAGTGTGAATGTTAGTAAGCACTTAAGTGTAGATAAAAGTGCTGTATGAATGTATGTGTGACTGGGTGAATGTGGCCTGTAGTGTAAAGTGCTTTGAGTACACAGAAACTGAGTAGAAAAGCGCTATATAAGTACCAGTCCATTTACATCCATAAACGGTATGGGTGCATCACAGAGACACAGATCCTCCTAATTAGTACTAAGAAACAGACTAATAAAATAGTAACATTTCACTCACCAAAGATTTCTTGAACAAGCGGTTAGTACAGTTAACCATACATCTAGCCAAATTATTTGTCAGATAATTCAACTAAAATTCCTTCAGTACCACAAACACGGCAATGAGGTCCAATTTAGTGCCTTAAATTAGCTCACTTGAAGCTTTGAAGATGACATCTACAGCCACCTGAGTAGGCATCCACCAGTCAACTTTCAGCCTTCATTAAGTTTAAAAGGGTTTAAAAGGGTTAGTTACAACAAAAAAATCACCCTCTATACAGTTCTTATGGAAGGGCATATTAATTATAGAGACCAAAACTGTTTTTGCACTAGGTTGTAAACACGTTTTTTCACTTCTGTAAAGTTGGGCATTTTAGTTAATGAGGCCTGACTTGCTGTTGGAGCCTCAGGTGGACACTCAAGGAACTGCAGTTTTTGCCACGTCTGTGGCTTCACTTTTTGGCCCTGGAGGGTGCAGCTCGGTGGGGCTGAACTACAGTATACACGCACACACACACACACACACACACACACACATGTATAGAGCAGAGTGGCCACAGTGGACCAGATAAGCCATCCACTTCAACTGCATTCACAAAAAAAGGGTTGTGTGACTGTGTGGTTGTGTTTATTTGTGCTTCAAAACATAACCTCTGTGCAACAATCAAAAAACAGTATTTTATTTCTCTGATTCATTGCTTTGTTTGCACAAATGCCGCTCCCACTCTTCATTCCCTGTCCTCCTCACTGTCCACTACTCTCTCTGTCAGTGGGTAAACAAGGATGTTGGCCCAAGTCTAAATGTATTCATAACCAGTAACTGCAGTATACTTTAATATAAGCAAACAGGTTTTTATGAGCTATTATGACCATTGACCATGAGATGACTGAGAAAGGACTGGCTGAAATGCTGAAAGTACCTGACTAGTCAGAAATTATGAGCACATCAAGTCCCACTGAAAGTTTCTGAACTTTCATAAAGCACTGTCCCCTGAGCAGGATCCTATTGAGGGCAAAGAAAAGGGTTCACAATGCTGGGGGAGAATTCCTATAGTATAAACGTTCTTTTAGTCTTTTATTATATCTTGTAATAACAAATATGTATTCTGTGGTCTCAACTGAGAGCTGATTTTCTCATACAATATTAGATTAATATATCGACTGCTTTGTGCAGATGACTCAGTTCCTGGACATTTTTATTGAAATTTATTATTACACCTGTTCAGTCTGGGCAAAGGTTCTTTAAATAAATGGGATGAGTCGTTTTTGCCAGTTGGATATGAATTGCCTCAAGAATGAAGGACTTAAAAAAATGCGGAGATTGTCAGATTAATATTCAAAAACACATCAGGACTTTCACACCAACAATCAATACTTTATGAAACTCTTTATGAAAACACTGTTCAGACCGATATGAGCCAGTTTGCTTCATTTACTGCCTTCAAATTGGATTTCTGAGAATATCTGGAATTGTGTAAGGAAAAAGCTAATTTTGCATCTAAAATTTTTCTTTTGTGTCAATCATGCTCATCCCATCCTTCTCCTCCTCCTCCTCATTTTGTTTCATTTTTTTTTTATCTCAAATTTACATTCTTCCCATCTCCACAACCACATCTTTGTGAAGCTAAACTGTCTGCTGTGGAGAGCAGTAACTGCATGTGCAGGACGCCATGCAACATGACCCGCTACAACAAAGAGTTATCCATGGTCAAAATCCCCAGCAAGACCTCAGCCCGCTACCTGCAGAAGAAGTTTAACAAGTCGGAGAAGTACATCTCGTGAGTAGACAGCTCTTCTTATCACTGTGTTAGCACAAAGCACTTCTCAGTGTACAGTATTGCTTGGCTTGTTGTTACTGATGATTGTGAAATTAAAATGATGCAATGCTTTTATAAGGTGTTATAGGTGCATAAATGCAAAAAATGGGTCATTTTAGCCTATTGCTAGGTTGTTGCTTGGCACCATGATGACGTTATAATATAAAATGTATAATTTAGCTTTTGTGGATATAAATTGGATGTTAATGTTGTGAAATTAAAATGACAGGAAGCTTTCATAAGGTGTTGAAGCTGCATAAAGGCAAAAAACAGATCATTTTAACCTGTTGGTAGGTGGTTGCCAGGCAACCTGATGGCGTCATAACATATCATGCATAACCAAAGTGTTGTGGATATAAATTAGATGTTACTGTTGTGAAATAAACATGATATGATGCATGGATAAGGTGTTATAGATGCATAAATGCTAAAAACATGTAATTTTAGCTTGTTGCTAGGTGGCTGCTAGGCAACATGATATCATAATATCTGATATAGATAAGACCCTCTAGGGGCCTAAGATGTACCTGTGAGCCAAGTTTGGTTGCTCAGCTCTTTAACCTGAAGTGAGATTTGTAGGACAAATGAACCTTATTTGACCTTTTGCAGAGACAACATCTTGGTGCTGGACGTGTTCTTTGAAGCTTTGAACTACGAGACCATTGAGCAGAAGAAAGCCTATGAGGTGGCAGGCTTGCTGGGTAGGTTTGTTCAGCAGTCCCCCTGGATTTCCAAACCTGGACCCACCCTGTCTCATATGCAAAACAAATAGAACACATTTATAAAAACTTGCCTCCAAAAGCAAATGTTTGTTTTATGTACAAGTCTTAAAAGTGTGATTTGTCTTATACTATGATTTATTCATGAAAGTGGCCCCTTGCATTTTTCATAGTTAAGATTCATAGTTAAGTAAAAAAAAATGTTGCTTTGTTAAATTAGAAATATTTATTAGATTTTTTTTCTACTTCTTCATGGCTATGTTACTGAATATTCATTGGTAATAGAGCATCCTGACTTAATAAGATAATTCATATATGCCTCATTGGATGGTCAACTGACCTACTAATGATGTGTGCTGGAGTAATGCATGCATGCAAAATACATGTCCTGCATTTTATTTAGGTTTCTTGTCACTTCCTGATGTTTTCTTTTTCCTCACATTTTATTTTCCATTTAATGTCTGAATTACAAATCTCAGTTCTTATTGAAGGCAACATGATATGTATTTAACAAATCATGCTTCCATGTAGAGGAAAACCGATAATATTCACATTAGAGCAAGGCTACCTTCTAATGAGCAAGTCGCTATTGTGCGAGTCAGATTCACCTGCTGTTCGTCACGTTCTGTTTCAAAACACTAAGATGCAATTATTGTCATTATATTGACTGTTCAAGACCTATGAAATCCTTTGTCTCAGTGCAACAAACTGCAATGCCATCTCATCAGCCTTCAGACCCATAGATCTGTCAGTGCAGCTGGACTTTCTGGGTCACATCTTTTATTTCACCAGTAGCAACATGCCTCTTGCAATTTTTAACACTAGGCTGTTTTCACCATGAAAAAATGTCTCTCTTTCTGCCTGTCTGTGCCAGTTATCCGGGCCTATGTGTTGCAAATAAATCAAATCAAGTATTTTCCCTGACCGTGACACAAAGATCTCTCTAGAAAAAATAAAAAAATAAAAAAAATATTTCTTTGCTTTTCATTTCTCTTGGTGTCTGTACCTGTGTCCTTCCGCAGGTGATATTGGTGGCCAGATGGGTTTGTTCATTGGAGCCAGCATCCTCACCATCTTAGAGCTGTTTGACTATGCTTATGAGGTCAGTCTCAAATTTCATTTTTCACACTCTTACTCTCGTATACCTGTAATTAATCCTGTACGTCACTCCTGCTCTCACAATTTTCGCTGTGCAGTAAAATTGAATGATTCTTGTTTTTCGGTTTTCAGTCGAGCACTGACCATGAACGCTGACAACAGAATCAGTGTCACAGATACAAAAAACAGATAAAAAGCTAAAATTACTCCAGAGCTGACTGAGATAAAGGACTGTGGATTGGTACTTTTCCATTACCTTTATTCTATTGTGCATCTTTTTTTAGAGCTTCTCAGGTTGCTTTCAGCTGCGCAGGGTTCTGATAAGCACATAATAGTCTTTGCCTCCCCTAGGGTTTTAGAAATACACAGAAAAAGTAATTTTCACAAGATTCTTATTTTTTTTTCGTTTTAATGACCGTAAAGGAGTTATGGGGATAAGAAAGCCTCATGTCGCTGACATAAGCATTCCTAAAGCAACTTTTAACAGCTTTCATGCTAAGATTATTGTAATGTCATACTTTGTTGCCACATTTCCCACCTAATTATGTTTTCACTTTGAAACCAAATGTTTCTTTATAGTCAGTAATTACAAGAAGAGGTCTTGAAGATCTTCTATAATAGTCAGAATCAAGTGTTTCTGGTTTTGATTTTCTGATGTGCAGGTGGTGAAAGACAGACTACTGGACTTACTAAGCAGAGAGGAGGAGGAGGAGAGTCATGGAGAGGATGTGGTAAGAGTGGCCTTTAACCCTTTTCTTTTCAGTCTTCTTCACTCAAAGTTCTTTGGAAGTGGAGCATGTAGATTTAGTATAATTTCACTCACTCTGATCATGCATATCAAACCGTGCCCTATTCCTACTCCTCCACAAAAGCTTGTAGAAAGAGCACCCTAAGCAAGCCTAAGACTGTGTTCTGACCATAGCATGGCAATTTGGCAGGAAAGCTCTGCTGCTAAAGAGACGTCTTGATGAATCCAAGCAGCAACAAGGACTCTGCTGGGTGAACTAATATCTCTTGAATAAACAAATACATGAACATCAGATCCTAGTTAAATCAACCAAACCAAAAGTGACAGTATAGGGAGGAGGGTGAAGCTGATGGAGAGAGATGTAGCAGCAAATTTAAACAAGGGTGTCTGCATAGTATCAACTCTGTATTTTTAATTTGCTAAATTTTAAATACACGTCAGTACAAATTAAGTAAGTTAGCTGTTACTTGCCTTTGATAAAGGCATGCTTTTTGTCAAAATATTAACTGTTGCACCTTATTAAAAACAGTGGTGCAGTGGTTAGCGCTGTCTCCTCACAGCAAGAAGGTTTCCTTACATACCATACATAATTTAAATTTGGCTGCCATCCTGTTTAAGTTCATCTCCTTGTGCACTTCCAGGACTTCTGCTGAATTTTAGTCACTCCCTTGAATTCCCGTTGTGACCAATGACATGTGCTCATGCCATCTGCGGTGACACTATAAATCTCAAACCCTCACAGAGAGCAAACATCAACTTCTGTGTCAATCTGAGTGAGCCTTTATGTTGAAGATCATCACTGCAGATGAGATCAGGATCTCCCACCTAAATTTTGGTGCATCTCATATGTGATTGCGTGTATGTGCTGACACACAGTGCATTCAAAATGCAGGAGAAACTGGCCAAACCAACAGGATTGTTGAAAGATTTGGCTCTCTTTTACTTCATCCTCTACTGAGCAGGACATTCGAGTTGAAGGCTCACTGTGTTGACACAGTGCAGGACATCCAAAGTGTATCACAGATGGTCACAATGGGTCTTTCATAGAGGAATCCAAACTACAACAGGAGGCACTGTAGGTTTCCACAGGTGCACGAGGAGGAGCATGGCTCTAAATTCAAATCAGGGAGGGTTTGTGCATTTTATGGGTGAAATAACAAAACTTTTTGAATAGACCTTATATAGTTATACTGATAATTCTGTTTGCAGAGTTCAGCTTGAAGTTTAGTCATTTAAGATACTACAAGGTACTCTACCTTGTATGTATACTCTTGCATTGCCACTTTATAGTGTGACCTAGCCTTTGGACTTTGAATCTTTTTTCCCAGAGTTCCTGTGACCCAGTGGCAAACCACTCAGAGTCAATCAGCCACACCGTGACAGTCCCCCTGCAGACGACGCTGGGCACCCTAGAGGAGATTGCCTGCTGAAGCCTTTCACCCGTCCCCTCAGAGCAACACATATCTGGCAGCTGCCTCCACTAGGTGGCGCTACATCCTTCGCTATGGCATCCTGCAGGACCTGAACAAGGGAGGGGAGGAGACAAGGACAAGAACACTGGTTGGTCTAAGGACAGCGCTCCGCTCTGTCACACCCCCCTGTCTGAGGCACTAATGGGGATGAAGGAGCTGTCAGCTGGACTTATCAGCACTTTCTGTCACCCTGCACTGTACTGTAGTGGGAGGGTGGCCTTTGCTGTGCCAAACCCACGGAGGGGTCTGAGTCTCCACATGCACGCACACAGAAAATCAGTGACTGGGTGGGACAATTACCCATAAAGGGGACTCATCCCTGTGCAGCATATCTATGTAAAAAAAAAAAACAAAAAAACCCCACACACATTCATATGTTGCTCACTGCCAAATGAACTGTACAAAATTGGTTTCGACTGTCCAAACTGCATGCGTCGATCTATCTTGCTCTCTTTGCTGATGCATACGCTGGACTGCAGTGTTGCTTTACTCTATATGTGTGCCATTTGTCTCTCCATCTGCAGCACAGGCCTGTGACAAGGGCCCAGGTGAGATATTGAACTTCGAATGTACAGATTGAACATATGGTTGTTTAAAATCATAGTTCAGGTGTGACCAAACCATCTCTGAAAATCTATTCTAATGAGCAATTTATCATTTCTTACAACATGTAGTTAATTATCTTTGTGGTAGAAGGAGTTGGTAAAGTATGAGGGAAAAAAAAAACACTTTAATATTTTTTGCTTTGTTTATTGAAAACATTGTGAAATCTGAACATTTTACAGGCCGCATTTTGCATATCCTTTTCACCTGTCAGTTTCTGTTTAATCAGTTTACTAGAAGACAAGTTTGCTGCGTGAGTTGTGCGGTGCTAAGCTCTTCTTTACGGGCATCTTTAAAAGGATGTCATACGCTTACGTTTAATTTATGTGAATAAAGGACTTGCTTCTGGCTGCTGCACTTCACCAGAGGATTTATTTGCCTGCCAGACAGCAAGCCTTGTACAAAATGCTGCAGTAAATGAATACGGCCAGGGAGTTGTTAAACCATTATTTCATTAAGAGAATGTCAGGGTGATATTTTGGACAGCTATTACCATTTTATCAAGGATGGCATCATTTCATCCTCTGCCAAAAGAAATCCCCTAGCTTAACAATGTTAAACAATTTCATGATTAAAATAATGATTACAAAAGCACCATGAGGAGCATTTGGCCAGTATGTTTGTTAGGATACAGGGTCTGCTGTGTTATGGTGTAAATAATTGTGTTTGTTTTCTCTCTATCGCTTTCATACAAACGGGTACCACGCAGAGATGCCTGAAGCAAATCTTATTTAAAAGAACTTTGTTAAAACATCAACTCCAGGTCCACAATTGACTACATATCTGTCACATTTCTTTAATAATACTACTCATTCAGCAATTCTAAGTAGGTGAGTATGTTATTGAGGTAGTTGAATGTCGTGCTATAAATGAAGGACCCATGCTTTTCAGTACAGGTTTAGCTGAACCTTCAGTGTCCTCAGAAACAACCATTACATAGTTGTTGCTTCACACCAAAAGCTTTTGTGATACTACTCGGAAGATTTAGTGTATCTGAGTTTTTTATTTCTAGTCATGATCATCCTGGCATGGTCTTTGTCATCATAGTAATGTACATTACAGGTAGGAATGAATTCAAGTGCTTTGTTAGACTGTTTGAATTATGATTTCCCATCTGTGGCTCAACCTGCTGTCTGTGTGTCATGTTGTGGCTTCAGACGAACACAGTCCTCAGCTAACCTGCGGGGGGGGGGGGGGGGGGGGGGGGGGAGGTTTTGCCCC
>VUQI01063902.1:23568-46403 GCA_015106735.1 Paratilapia polleni
GTAATCTTGTTGGGAAAAAAAAAAAAAAAAAAAAAACAGACATCAGTTATGATCCAGTCTAGCAACAGGTATTTATAAATTAGATCTTAATGGCTCTGCCTGGTAGATCTATTAGGAAGTGGAGTTTCCCCTAATGAAAGTCTTTGTTTGCTCTGAGATGCTATCAAAGTAGAAGATGCTTCTAACATCCTAGATAGAAAGCTTCTCCACAGAATCCACAAACATGCTTTAAGAGGCAAAGAACAAATCAATATATATAAAAAAAGACCTCAAGATTTATTTTATTTTTTTTAATCTAATGAAGCCTCCATTTTATCATGTGGACAATTTAAATATATGTTTAATTATAAAATTTCTGCAAATTCCCTCCACAATAAGGATGACCACGGGATCTTGAACTGAATAATTTGTTTGAAATTGTCATAAGCAGGTGTTCACTGGCTGCTGACACTAACAGGAAATGGAAAAATCATGGCTCAAGATGGAAAATAAATGAAGGTCTGATCTTCAAGAGAAATGTGTACTCATTTTTATCACTGCTCTTTCCTGAATTGTTCCCTCTTAGAAATGCTGTATGAAGCATTTTAGTCCTCATGAGGGAAACTGGGAAAGCATCAGTATAGAAAGATTGCTAAACTTTCAACATTTCTTGGTGCAACCCTGACAACTGTTTCTGACTTTGACACCATCTGAGGCTGCGAAAGTGTCTACGCTCAGTTATTAAGGGAAGAGACCATCACTCAAACCTTCAAAAGAAGCAAGACATACACTCAGAGGACAGATGCATCGATTTTCAGGAAAGCTTTAGTGGAGTGTTGTAAGTCCGTCATCGGGAGGACTCCAGGCTAATGGAGAATACAGTATTCTTCTCTCCACTGCAGCAGAGTAATTTGTGTTTTCATTCTTTGTGGTGGTTGGCGAGAGAAGCCCAGAAGTGTTCTGCTTGCACTCAACAGTCACCTTGTTCATTTCTGTGGAATGTAACCTTCCTACTTATTGACCTCTGCTTGTAAAACAACATGCAAAAAGCTGCTTGCCTCCTGTCGCTGCTTCAAATTTGAGCCTCTTTTTCTCCCCGGCAGGCCAAGCATGTCCTTCCTCATTATGTTCTTATGTGAGCGAGGCCAAGGCTGCTGACACAGACCCAGTGTAATCTCTTTAACCCACCACTGTCATGAGCAGACAAGGCGTGACCACCCAACACTCTGCTCCATCTCACTTATCCAAGGGAATAGTTTTTCACCTCATCGCCTCACGCTCTTTGGCTTGTAGCTGCTTATCATTTGGGGATGCACATCTGAAACACATTTGATCGCACACGTCGGGGGGGTTAATCACTGTTACAAGACCACTCCATATAATCATGTGCAGTTAAAAACTCACTGACCCTTGGAGTTCCCATAATTGACACAAGCACTTTTTTTCACTGGTTATTGACTAATGAAGCTAAAAGCAAATGAAATTATCACAGGAGAGGACACTGGTGGGAGCATTTTTAAATGAATATACAATGATTACTAGCTCCTTGATGTCATTTCTTAGACAAAGACTCTGTACGTTTACTTAGCGCACTCATATTAA
Organism: Paratilapia polleni; assembly: GCA_015106735.1. Taxonomy (NCBI): domain Eukaryota; kingdom Metazoa; phylum Chordata; class Actinopteri; order Cichliformes; family Cichlidae; genus Paratilapia; species Paratilapia polleni. Next base: position 25,150 of record VUQI01063902.1, read on the forward strand.
GGGATTTGGTATATGATGCGTTAAATGAAAAATAAAATACTAAATTACTGTGAATTATAAGCTCCTATCCATTGAAAGCTAATTTCAATTCAGTTTAAATTAGGCAGAAAATTTCAATAAATGTGGTTTTGCTTCTAAGCCTGTGGGCGAGGTCTGTATTAAGCCATCGAGTCCACAGCACGACTTCTGTGTTTGTTCAGGAACAAAGTATGGAACTTCCTCAGCTGAAGCTCAGCTCACACATGAACCTCTAATCTGTGCAGCTTCAATTTATCCTGAACAGACAAACCTCACATCTCATTTGCTATTTTTTTTTTTTAGAATTATGAGATGCACTCATGCACAATGAACAATAAATGGTGTGCAACAAAAGAGAAGAGTGTAAATTAAGTCTCCAGATGTTTTTTTTTTTTTTTCCCTGTAGCATTAAAGTTATGATAGTCTGACAGCAAGCAGTTGCCTGATATTTAAAACGGCTGCACGTGAATGGCATTATCAAGCACTTCTATATGATGATCATTTTAAGTACTGTTAATGCCTGACTAGCTAATTACAGGACTCATTATTTTCCATGTATCTGTTGAATCATTGCCATGTTCAGTTTTCCCAAAAACAATGGAAACTTTCTCAGTTTTTTGTTTGGAAGAAAGTGCTGAATCGTCACTTTTTGCTTTGCGCCATGCCCAAGCAAGCAGCCCTCTTTTGTTTTAGCCATAATTGAGATCCCAACTAATCTAGCCTCTTTTAAAAAAAAAAAAATGAAACAGTCTCTTTGTCAAGCCTTCATTAGTTTAAGATAATATTGTGAGAATGCACAATTAATTTGCAGTGTAACTTTAATTAATTAAATACACCCAATTTTGTAATATGATTAATGCCTCGGAGCTGTTATCTCTATTCTCCCCCAAAATGAATATGTAACAACGATACTGCTCTGAGCATTAATTGCAGAAATTGTGGCTTTTAAGAGCCAAAAACTAGGTGAGGTAATTATAAGAGGTAATTTATCGAATCTTAAATAAAGAAACAAACAAGCATTAATTGATATATAAATCATGAGTACCATAATATGTACTCTGGCTGTGATTTGGGAGAAAATGACAAATCTTTGTTGCATGCCAAGCACTTGATAAAGCAGATAGTGGTCATAAATTTAGTAGCAGTCAAGGTCTCATTAAAAGAGGCATAATTTAATTAAGAGTTAGCCATCGCCCTCTAAATATATTAATTACCTTGAGCATGACGAGATAAGTGTGGTGATTATTGCGTATTTCATTAGAGTACGTCTTCTGGGAGAAGAGCAAACTAAGGTGGGAAGCTGGCTGTGTTGACAAGATAATGGATGGGCTGGCCTGAGATGAATTTGGTCACCTTGCCTTGGGTTGAGCTTGGAGAGGTGAGACAGAGGACAACACAGGTACTCCAGCAGGAGGTTTCAGTTTTGTTTACTAGGAATCTAATATTTAGACTTTTCAGGTTGAATACAAAAAGGTGTTTTTTTTTTTCTTTTCTTTTTTTGTTGTTTTTTTTTTATATATTTTTGCTGTTGATAAGTCTGCCATCACATTTGTGTAAATTATTTTTGTACCGGATTACGTAATTATTATTATTATTTCAAGCACAATATGAAAAGATGAATGTAGTTTAAAATAAATATTAAATTTTCAGTATGGAAAAACAAAATTTCTGAATGATGATAGAGCTGATGCATTTTAAAAAACACATTATTAATTTTAGAAATAATTTGGCCTTTTCAGAACTAGAAATTGTAACTGTATCTCTTAATTGTCGTTTTTGATGTTAAATATGTACACTGTAAGTAGAAAAGACAAAAAATAAAAAATGTGCAAGCATAGAACTAAGAGTAAATTACATAATCGGGCTTAAGTGTTGTTATAAATGTTGAACTAAATGTTTCTGCCTCTGTTCTGAGCAGCCCAAGGCATTACGGTGAACTAACAATGCTTTTACTTTTACATCCCACCTATGTCGACTTCGCTTGTTACTAACGCTGCAAAGAGTTACAATTTTGTGCCACCTATTTTTACACACACACATCCACAAACCCACATCCAGACCAGAAGTGTGCAGGGGTGACGGCTCATTGCTCCATAGACTGATATGTCAATGGAACATACAAGATGTTGCTGCTGTATTGGAAAGATTTGCAGCCTCACTCCTCTCCCGCCTGACAGCAGGACAAAGAGCCTAAGCTACTATTATCTGGAAGCAAGCTCTCATTCTTGCTTTCATCGTTCTCTTCACAAACATAGATGTATACAGAGCTCGGCATAAAGTCACTGATGCATCCAGTGTGCATATCGGAGAGGACAAACCTTTGCAATTGGGGGGAGTTTTAACACTGTTAAAAGTCAAAATAGTTGACTGTACTGTGTTTTGTAAATAAAAGAAATGTAGCTTATGTTTTTTACAGTGATTATTTTCTACTTTTTCTTTAGTTTTTCTTTTTACAACAAGGCAGCAGAACCTTTTGAATTCACATGTTGAGTTACTTTTAAGTCGACACTGCTGGACTCGACTACTCTGCTTCACCCTGAAATTTTAAATTCTGATCAAAATGAAACCAACAGGTGAAAAGACATGCCAAAATAAAACTAAGCTTCCTCAACTTAAATCAGGCAATGTCATAACAAATATAGTATATGGGAACACACCACAACTCACACAGAGCTTCCTAACCATCATCCTGAACGCCCCCTCCCTCTTTTCTCTCTCTCTTTACTACTAACCTCCTCCCACTCTGGCCAGAAAATTGAGGACACTCACCAAGCTCTCACTGGTTCCAAGGCTGCTGCTGCTTCCCAGTCCCTCTGTTAGACACACCTTCAACAGCTGACTGCCAGCAGGCCCAGGAGCAGAACCATGGACACTAAGATGGCAAGGACATCAACAGCCTACAGCCTCAGCCCAGACTCCAACTCAACAGCCATTTAAACAGGAGCACCTCCACCAAGGCAGCCCTCTGTGCAGTAGAGAAATATAAAGTGTGAGAGAGCTGGGCAGTCACCGGTATGGCAGTGCACACTGCAGCTGAGCTCTCCCTGCTCTGGGACCCATCTCATTCAGCCAAGATTGCTTCATACAAAAGTTGACAATGCACCAGTGAAAGCCATTGTTGATATTCAACATTTTTTAAATAGCTGAGCAGAATAGACAACATGGCAGGCTGCAAAACTTGGCAAGGGAAACTGACCTGGAGCTTCCCCGTTTGAAAGGGTTGCCACGCTGGGCAAGAGGAGAGAGGGCTATTGTGTTAAAAAGAGGGAGAGCTGGTGTGAAAGAGCTCAAAAAACAAAACATCTCCCATCCCAGGAGAGCGGGGTACAGCAGGAAGAGGACAATCACCCTGCACAGTCACAAGCATATATACCAAGAAAGAACCGAACAATAAAATCTATGCCATCAGATCCAGTTTTAAAACAGGATATTATATGTGTGACTTTTGAACCAAACAATGAGGCAACCCATTTAGTGAGCATGCATGTGTAACATCTCACATGTTCGGTATTTTGCATCACAACTATAATTCATCCTCCATGCATTGACTTGGCAAACATCCAGAGGAATGCCTTGCAAAGAGCCATCTATTTGAGAATGATACTGCCCGGCGTTCTTAATGGTGTTCTGTTTCCACCATTGTCAAGCTGACAAGCGTGCAGATTGATATGGACATTTAAGAAGCCTTTAACCTTCCGTATGTTAAAGCATCACAGTGCTGCTCGTGTCTCACAAGCTATCAATACATCTAATGTGATGTGTAGGTATAGGTGTGTGTGCCTGGTAGCCCTGAGGCAGGTCCCAGTGTTGTGTTTCGTGCATCCTTGTGTTTTGTGGTGGGAGTGGGATGGGAGGGGTGGCTCAGGGTCTGAGTGATTAATGTGGATTTTAAAACCCCCTAAAGAAAACAGCTGCAATGGCTGCTGGTCCCACCATTCCAATCCATCCCAAATCCATCCACTCACTAAATTATTGCAATACTGTAAACTCAGTGTAACTTCTAATTGCGCTAAACTAACTCATATTCTGAGTGTAAACAAAGAAATGTTCTAAGCACTTCAGCTGCTAGAATAAAGGGTACAAGCGCTGCCACTGACGCAAAGGCAAGAAAGAGCACATTCAAAGACGCTCAGGTGTTGGCCGTCTTCCAGTTTGTGTGGGCAGTTTAAAAAAATCCAACTTTTAGGGATATAAAATGCAAAAAGTTGCTCTTGCAAATGACTAATCCACCACTAAAATCACAGATCAACAAAAAAAAACTCTTGTGTTTGATCAGTATGTGGGGTACTGCAGAATAATAACAATAATATTTGCAAAAATCAACCAATTTTTCCATCAACTTCTTATTTTTCATTGCATAAGGTATGAATGCAAATATTAATGGCTGAATATGAAGATTCATACTTCAAAAAGAAGTAATGTGTCATTTTCTTTAGCTGACCTCTGAAACATGTCATCAGCATAAACTTATGGTATATATAAAATAGACCTCTTTCATTGGAAGATAATTCGTCTTGTAATGTAATGTACTCACATTTATATAGCACTTTTCTGACCACTCAAAGTCACATTTTAACCCTACATTCATATAATGCTTTACTCTATACACATGAAACGCTTCATTTACCTCACATCCATGACCAATTTAAACTCACCAGTTGCATGCATGACTCTTTGAGCCAGAGCACTTGAAGGAAATCCATGCAGCCACAGAGAGAACATACAAGCTCCACACAGAAAAACCCCAGCTAAGGTTCGAACCCAAACCTTCTTGCTGTAACCACTGCGCCACCTACTTTTCACGGTATCTATTCTGTTCAAATTTAGAAAACTTTTTTTTTTTTTTTCTTTTTAAAGCAATGCCAAGTATTTGAGCTGCCAAAGGCGGCATGCAGAACCTGAAGCAGAACCTGCAGGTCAATAGAGAAATATTTTCAGTGACATAGAAGTGGAGTGCACTAATGTAAAGTGAAGAATACATCTAACAAATTCTGCTCACATCCCATCAGGCTCTGGAATTTGAGAGGGAGTTCTATGAGTCTTGTTCTGCAGCATCTTCCCTCATTCAAAAAAGCTTGTTTGTGTGGTGGTGGTGTTTTTTTCTTTTTCTTTTTAAGGTATGTGTATAAGTGTGTGTGAACAGAGAAACAGGACCTGCCATGGCCTTTGACTTGGGCAGGCTTGGAGTTGTACAAGTATAATTACATTGATCAGGGAGAAATCACAGCTCTTAAGAAACCAGGGCCCGCGTAATCTTACAGGTGTGGCAGACAGAGAGACGCAGAGAGAGAAAGAGAGAGAGAGGGAGAACCTGTGGCGTCTTTACTGGAAATCCACATCAGCGCCACCCATCACATACTATTAGCTGCCATCAAAGCTCTAATTTTACTCTAGCATTACACCCAGCTCCCCGTACCCCCCTCCCTCCCCCACTGGTCTGGATGGAGCAGCCTGGTGGGAAAACGACATTCAATCCACTATCCGTCCCATTCAGGCCAAATTGGCAAATGACAGCTCTCCGCCTCTCAGATTGCGGGAAGTGAAAGGTACCACAGCTACCAGCCTGGGCCTCTAAAGGCTTCTTGAGGGGTGGGGAAGGAGGAAGGGTGAATACAGAGGGAGAGTGAGAACTGGTGAGGCCAAGGAGTGGACTGAGGTGGGTTAACAGCTTTCGTTGTCCTCCTCTGCGGTGACAGTACTGGACAGAGAACACAGAGAAAAAAAAGAGAAGAATGCCTACTCAGCAGATCAAAGGAACATCCCTGAGGCCAATGGAAAAGTTGATCTCAACCCCCTAATCACCCACTTTACCACCCCAGGCCGAGCCCTGCGGGCAGATGAGAAAGCAGGATTTGCCCTCGTGGAGGTCAACAACAGCAGGAGAGCCGTACACAGAGTTAGGTCTTACAGAGGCAGGATGACTTGGGGGGAAAATCATATGAGGCCGGCTTCGCCAGCTCTTTTCTTTATGCATACAAACAAAAATTCAAAACAAATAAACCTTAAGGACAACAAGCAGTGGCAACAAGTCTGATGAGCTGCACAAGAAGCTTAAACTTAAAAAAAAAAAAAAAATCCAACTCTAGCATGTATTGTATATGGAAGCAGAACTCATGCAAAAAACAACAAGGTCTTTCATCAGTATTTTACCATGACACACAAGGAAAAGACACAGAACATATTATGTTAGACACTAACTGGCTGCCCCGCTGAATGGTACTCTTACCGCTAATTAAGTGCTAATGGCAGTTCCCCCTGCAGAGAATACTAATTAATGTTCCATTCTTCTGCGGGCTCAACGCGTACTCCACCACAGCGTAATGAGGGGAGGCAGGTACGTCTTCTCCCAGGCTGGGTTAATAAGCACAACACAGTGGGGTCTGAGTAGAGAGGGCCATACCGGGGGGCTGCTTCCTGTTCCCTAATCTTAACAGACCCCCCTCAGAACACTCACAATGAGCCACAGAGGTAATGAAAGGATTGGTCCCATAAACTCAGAAAATAGGCCACAGCTTATATACCACCTCAAAAGTTGTGCTTGTACAACATAGAGAAATTTCTATATTATATATAAGAAAAAACATAAAATTATGCTCTTCCACATAGGCATTTGGTCATGTTTTCATGTCCTTCTATTTTACAATGAATTCTGTATACTGTATAACTATGGATTGTATATACAGAAAAAGTATTTTTTAAGATTCTTGACACTGAGTACCATGTCATATTCACTATTTTTTATTTATTTATTTTTTTCTGGGTGTCCTCCTGCAGAATTACCACCTAGAAATTGCTGATGTCTCATAGAAAACAACTTCTATTTCATATAGTTTCCAGCACCGCCGAGAAATAAATAAATACATTACCTGTTTGGATGCAGAAAGCCCGGGAATCAGATTCAAAGTGCTGAAGAATGAATGGGTGTGTGAGTATGTGGGTGCGTGCAGGAGCGTAAACATAGATTGAGGATGGTATTGGAATTACCTGAGTGAGATAATGGTGGTGCATTAGATTAACTTTCAGTCCTTAAATGCAACACATTTAGGCAATCTTGTCCCCCAAAAACATGTCAGTGTCTGAAAGGCCTCCCTCTCGCTATCAGGAGCCTCTGGTCCCCCACACTGATGCAGCTGGCAAGGCGCTACCGTCGACTGTCAAAACGCAGCGCCAGATCTAGTTATAAAATAATTGAATTTTCATATCAGAGGGGACCAGAGTCCCTGCAGACAATAGGACTGCTGAGTCCTCTCTGATATTGGCTCAGGCCCTTTGCCATGCGCATGAAATCAGTATGTTAATGTTCCAGGGTTTTCTTTTTTTAAGGGCACTTGTGCTCTCGCAATGTACTACCGATGCGGTTTCAAAAAAATTGCAACTATTGATAAGTAGGCAGCCAGCAACCCCCTCGACCCCTCCTCCCACCCAACATGCCACCCCCGCCGCCTCCCCCCAACCCACCAAGGCTCTAGACGTTCTCGCACCCCCATCCTCCCCCATTATTAAAATTGTAATTTATTTTTCTAAATCAGAATGACAGCTTGCTTTCTTTTCTCTGCAGCAGGCAGTGAATCACCAAGCTTTAATTACTTTCGTAACTTCGCTGACCCTGTGAGCGTGCCGCTCTGCCAGAGAAAATGGGACCTCCAACAAAGGCCCTCCACAGCCTCAGCCGCCTTCGGTTCATTCAAAATGCGAAAATTTATCAAACTACGGATTTTATAAGATTTTGTTAACATTTCACCTCCTATCTTTTTCACACTCCCCCCCAAAACACCCCCACTTGGAACAGTTCTGCACTCCCAATCTCCTGGCCTACCTCCAGAAGAAACTCAGTGCAGTGGAGAACTAAACAACCTAATTCCAACTCTCCCTCGACACTTCTCTCTCTCCCTGTGCTTTTGTTGACTCAACAAGGTCTCTTTGGGTCAAGACAGCCAGAGGTCATACTATTATCAGTAACCCCCCTCATATCCGAGCCGTGGCCTCAGCAGCATGGAGACAGTCAGAGCCAGGTCCTGAGGCCACAAAGCACAGATCAACAGGGATGAACACCAAATGTGATCACTTCACAAATCTTTGGCCTGCAGACATCAAGGTCAGGCTTTATTCAGCAGAGCTGTCAGAGTCTATCACACAGCTATCAAAGGAGTTTTCTAACCAGAGGTCATTGCCACAAAAAGAGTAGTTTCTGTGTTTAAAAGCATGAAATGCGCTCTGAAACCATCACGCGGATCACGGCCGTGACACCAACGAGTGAAAGAGCCATGTGTGGCTTTAAAGTTGAACAGGAAGGAGGTTTAAGATACAACCCTCTTCTGCTTTGTTGCCACAAAGTTCAGGCATGCTCCTTGTTTGCCAGCAAATCTCTATTTGCTTCACATCACTCTTGCTGCCTGATTTATTAAAGTAGCTAATATGTTGTAATCCCTGCTATCGCTCTCACCTTCTCACTGGCACACCTCTGTTTTGGGCTGTGCCACTGTGTGAACCAGGGGTGTGCAGGCACGGTTGGTCTTTTGCTGACTGCCTGATAATTGAATGAGCGATTATCCCTCCCATTAATAGACAATGATACAGAAAGCACTGCCATATGTACAGAATATTAATGAGTGGCTGCAGCGGCCTAGATAAGAGAAGCGCCATGCAGTTGCTGTAATAGGGGTTAAAACAATTTGCCCCCCGCTACCCTATTCCTCCCTGCACACACACACACACACGCACACACCAGCTCCCCATGTTTTCCTCTCTACTAATCCTACACCCTCTCACCAACTAAGCAGGTTCCCACTGAAAAACTACCCCCCGTGGCCTGGCCGTATGCTTGGTGCTGACCTCACTGCTACCAAGGCCAGTTCATCATTGTGTAAGAAAGCGAGTGGGGTCTCCTGACAACAAAATGACATGCTGATGATGGGAAGCAATGGGTGTTTAGTATTTATGTCATGAGATTAGCCATTCAGAATTTTGCTTACAAAAATAATGTTTTTGTTTTTTTCCTTTTTCGCAATTTCCCCTGCACAACAACATTTTACAGCCTCTCCCTTATCATCTGCCACAAGTAAAGTCTTTTCTCCTTGTGTTCAGCTCAAGTGAAGATGCGAGAGCAGCTGAAGCCCACACTGCCACAAAGACCCATCCTGCATCACCTCCATCAAATTTCATCAAAGGTTGCAAAGAGTCACGCAGGTGAAACAGTGGGGGCACTCTTCTATATGAATCTCCATGCCAATCAATATCTAACATCTATTAGCATTGGAAAGCAATATTTCCCCTTTTACCTTGCAATAATTGTGCTTAATGCTGTGAAGTACCTTATCATAGGTCTGGCGGCAAAAGAAAGGCCAGTTACCATGGCGACCATGAAAGCCATTGGTTTCCTTTTCAGCAGAATAATGAACTTCTCTCCTCTGTGTGTCACTCTTCCACTCCACTCTCAGCCTCTCCGATTAAATTGAAGTCCACGCGTCCTTGAAATCCCTCGTCTCTGCCTTATAATTTGCCAAACAAGAGAAAAAAAACAGAAAAAAAACTGTTCAAAGCTCCACAAATGCATCACTTTAGGCAGAGGCGTAGGTGTATCTCACTCAATCAATACACAATGTATTTTTTAAATCTCCCTAAAGGGAATACATCCACTTAATTAAAAGAGATTTTCTATACTTGCTTTTATGTTGCGGTTCTTTTAAACTGGAATGATTTTCGACCATATTTTTTCCTTTTACTTTTTTAGTCAGTTAGATACATGATTGCCAAGCTGTGAGATAACCATTACATTTCCATCTAGAAAACGTAACAAACCTCTCAGATAATAAAACAACTCTTAAATTGAGGTTTTAACAGTCAGAAATAGGTATCAGGTCCATTATAAGCAGTTGCATTACTTTTATTTTTGCAGTTAATTGAAATTTCAAAATGCCTCAGCCCTGCAATGCAAAATCCCAGATATAAGAAGTTCTCCCTTTGTGTTGATCTGCTTGATGCCGCGGGGGCTTAGAGTTGATGGAAAGCTCGTCTGAAGTATTTTATGGTTAATACTATAGGACAAACTTATTAATAATGGCTGCATGTCACTAAAAAAAAAGATTCCTCTAACTAGGTGCTTGGCTGCAGGATATTTTTCTACATTTCTACAAGAATAACCTCCGTGTTTCTCTTCCTAAATGTCTTGAATCCGATCACTGATTGCACTCTCTATCCACAATGTCCTTGAGCACAGACATCTTCTCTGCCAGGAGACATCGAGTGTTTTATTCAGTGGAGGTTTCTGCATGATGGTCGATCAAGGGGGGGTCTGAAACTCATTCAAGCAAATCTAGAGAATGGAGACGCACACAGATCCAAAGAAACCCAACAAATAATGACACCAATTAAACAGCAGGAGTGGGTAATATGCCAAATTTATTCAGATCATTCACTTTTAGTTTCACAAAATTTTGTCTATTAAGTTACTGTTTACTGAAAAGAATTCATCTAGTGTTTTTGGGGACGGCATTTTTAATATAACGTAAAGATTAAGGTTCAAAATAGGCTCAATTTAAGTTTTTTTTTATGCATCTGAAAACACAAGTGTCAGTGTAATGCTCCATTTTAACTTCGTAATTACTGGTAAACTAATTTTTTGCATGGATTAACCTTAAACGGACAAGAAAATCGCTTAATTTATTAATGAAGCTGCTAATCAAATAGCCTATCACCGGACTTAATTAACAATAAATGTTGGCTTCATTAATGTCTCACTTCTGTTTTCGTTCGCACACCTAATTGTAAATGACACACTTTGTCATTTAATGCTTCATACGTGTTTTCCAGGCTACAGCGCAAACGTTTCCAAATTGGGCGGAAAAACCTGCGATTCTGTCTTGCAGGGCAGTGGGGCCTTGATAACACGTGAAGCCTGAGGACTTTTCCAAATATTAAATCTACCAAAACTAAACAACCTCTCACAGCTAATTAGTAGTAGTCATCTGGTATATTAAAACTTCAAGAGGACGAACCAAAAGCGCCTGTCAGCTTAGTTACCGAGCTGCACCACTTAGAATTAACTGATAAACCAGTAACACCTGACATTATCTTAAAGTGACAGCTGCGACGATTAGTTTCTTCACGTTTGTTTAAACGGCATCTAATCGGAGCATGCGCATATCATGATTACTCTGCTTTTCACCTGTCTCCCCCCAGACCGACACAAACGTGGCAATTAAGTCAACATATCCTGTTAAGCATGGGCGCAAAAATTACAATGCCAGCATCTGTTTTGATTTTATTTAAAGAAACGTTACCCAATCAGGACAAAGACGCACATAAAGCAGTATTACATTATAAAATTTTTAAAAAAAAAAAGGTGCAACAATACAAGGTGCAATTTTTCCAAAATGTCTGCTCATCCTGTGCACAAGGTGGTGTGATGGGCAGATCATACGGAGTGTAAAAATGCCTTTTCTTTGTAGGGTAATGTTATGATTAGTCCGATTTTCCTAAGTTGCTCTTATTAGATTTGTCTTCGATTTTAAAACAACCAAACAAACAAAAAACTAGTCTGCACTGGCACCTGCTCTACAAGTGGAAACTTGCAGAAGCCCAGCCTAAATTTAGACTAAGAAACACTGGTGATTATAACTCGTTTAACTTAACTGCACCATATTTACTTTATTTCAGAATGTTTTTTGCACTCGAGTGGATGGCTTTCCAACTCAGGCCCTGTGCTCACGCTGCCTTTCAGCTTGGTCTTTAGGGGTGAGGTTTTAATTTTACGCACATGTGGGAAATACTTTACAATCACAGAAGAACGGAGCGTTTTTCAGAAGTAGTACAGTTTGGATGTCCTGTCCATCTTACCGTGTTTCTTTGGTGTGTGGCTTCCTTCCTCTCAGCTCCTTTTTTTTTGTCTTAAAGACAGCGCCGAGGGCAAGAGCATGATGAAATGAATCAAAAATCTTTATTTCTAAAACTAAAAACTCCTTTCTAATTTTAATGCATCGCATCCATTCACTGAAAACACAACATTGGATAACTTTCCGGGCCTGCTTGAAGTACAGCCTCCTGACTAAATCAAACCACGGGGTGGCGCCAGCAGGCTTCCAACACAGGAGTAAATTAGTGAAATCTGCCATTCAGTGCAAGGTAAACGGTTGAAATGTGCACAAAGCTGACACTTCATCCTGTAGAGCAGTTTGAAGCCTTTATTGGATGAGAATTAGATGATTATTACATGCTGAGTGCAGGTTCAATATGATGAATAAGATGAAGATGTAAACAACATCAAGAAGAATGTCTATATAGGCTATTATGATCACAAGCTGCCTGTGGGTCAGTCATAATTTTCTTTATGGAAAGCCCGAGTGGTCATAATTTGCCTAGATAATTTTTGTTAAAACCTCCAAAATGCTATATAAAATTTTCCATATTATAAATGTAATTAATATGGCATGCTATTTTGTGCATTATGTTTATAAAAATTGGTATACAGTGGTACAGAGGTAGTACTGTCTTCTTATAGGAAGAAGGTTCTGGAGCCTGCATGTTTTCCCTGTGCCTGCAGAGTCACTGAGTCACCGTAGGCCTACAATAGATAGTTTCACACACCGGAAATAATGACGTTTTGGTTTTTTTTTCTTTTTTAGATTTAATGCAACTTTATCCATACATAGAAATCATGAAGATTTAAGGGTGTACTCTTAAGTTCAGGAGTCTATGCAATCGGCATCTAGTGTGCACAAAACTGTTTCATCATTTGATCAGGGCACTTATGTTTTTGCTTGTTCCTCGTACCTAAAAGCTTTCCCAGGCCTCTCTCTGCACAGCAGATGGTAGATTACAATGGAAAAACTTTTTTTTTTTTTTTTGTTAACGTTTGAGTCACATATTCTTTCACTTCCCAAACATTACCTGTGCTGAGACTTTATTTGGTTCTTGTAAAGTGTTAGCTTCAATCTCGCTACACGAGAGTTGATGCTGATTAGACCTAAATCTTTCACTGACCAATCATTCACCTCAAAATCAGGTTATGACAGACTGATAATGACACCTCTGTCTCTCTCAACATAAAACTTAAAAGGTAGTGCTCATATTTTAAATCGTGAGAGCACCACTGTGGGATGGTGCTGTATGAACACATCTGGTCTTGCATACTTTCATATATCAACAATAAAAAAAACAAGGGTGGAGGGCTCGCTATCATTGAGTAGAATTTTCCTACACTGATTTCGACTCTTGCAAAACTATCAGAGTTAAACGTGGCTAACTGATAGAAAAAAGATCTTTAAATTCCATTTATCAATCCCAAAGGTAAAAGGGGAAGAGGAAAATCCCTTCTCCCACTGCTGAGGTGTGGGTGGTTTTGAAAGCAGAGAGGCAGTCTGGAGCCGTCTCTGCTTTTCACTGTAGTAAAGAAAAAGACAGCTGTGAAAGTTGAAGGACAAAAGCAGCTGGGATCCAGGGCTGCACTATGCAGCTGCAGTTTTTGCGTAACACACAAATACTGTTGATAAAACAGGAAGGATTGTATCATAACTGTCTTATTTCTGAGACAACAGGCAGACTGTTATATTTTCATCAGACACAAACAGTAAGTGTTCAATCAAACCTTATTATCTACACCAAAGATGACAGTTCACTGACTGAATCATCTCATCAGTTTACTTTAAGGTACCTGTATTAAAGGCTTTGACTCAAGTGTCGCACTTTCTTCTGCACAGGCACAATTTTCTCATAAATAATTGTGTACAGGAGTGTAAATGCTGTCTATTTACATACTGAAGTTTGAATAATGAAGTTTGTGTTAGTTACAGACTGTCATTGGGGGGAAAAAAAAACACCCGAACTTCATCTCACAAACAGCATTCTGAAGAAAATGAGAGGAACTCGAAACATTTTCTTTTCTGCAGAAATCTAGAAAGACAGAAAGCTTATACTGCAAATTAATATCACAGTAAACTGGTTCCTCTTCTCTTCAAACCTCTCTTTAGAAATGTTAGTTGAGCCAGGAACAGAAATATTTAACATGTTTAATACTTCACATTTCTCACTACCTGTCAACATCCTCACTGGCTTTAAGGGCTGAGTTTGCATAAGCCAGACCAATACTGTCATTATTCTTCGGCCGCGTTGATGCCTGCTCAGGTGCCTGGCTGCTCATTGTCTGTCTTTTTCTCATCAGGACAGATATCATTTTGGAGCGGTAGTGATCCCCAGCCAGGAAATACAAAATGGGATCAATGCAACTGTTGATGCTCGCCAGTGGCCTGGTTATCTTGTAAGTAAAGTTTACAATGTTGAGGAATTCACAGTTAAGATCCAGCACACGAGACGTGTAGTAGATGGTCCGGGTGATGTGAAATGGGACGAAGCTCACAGCAAACACCACTAGCACCACGATGATGAGTTTGATGGATTTCTGACGTGAGGCAGCGCTCTGCTGGCTGGCAGATATTCCATGTCTGGGCTGGCACAGGGCCCGAGCCATCAGACAGTAACACACCATAATGACCGTGAACGGGATGCCAAAAAGCAGCACCATCACAACAGAGCTGTAGTCCACATACTGCTCAAAGGCCTCCTGGCTTGTTGTGTCATGACACAGGGTGTCATTGTCCCTCCTGGAGGTGGTGACGAAGATGAGGTTGGGCACCAAGCACACAGTCACCACACCCCACACCATGCCACATACCATGTGGGCATGGCGAGGCTTTACCAGGGTCATCATCTTGATAGGGTGGCAAATGCCAAAATAACGATGCACGCTGATGCAGGTGAGGAAGAGAATGCTGCAGTAGAGGTTGGCATAGAAAAGGAAACGTGCAAGCTTGCAGGCAACCACCCCAAAGGGCCAGTGACTGCGGTTGGCATAGTAGTATATAAGGGTGGGCAGGGAGAGTACGTACAGGAAGTCAGAGAGGGCGAGGTGGAACATGTACACTGTACTGGAGTTCCAAGGACGCAGCTTCAGGAACATCCATAAAGCTGCAGCATTGAGCACAAAGCCAAACACAAACACCAGACTGTAGGACACAGGCAGCAGGACGTATTTGAACTCCTCATCGAAGCGACAGCTAGAGTTGAAGACTGAGGTGAACACTGACTGGTTGTGTCCGCTTGCGTTGCTGTGGACCGTGTCCATAGCCATGTATGATTTGTGAGTACAGCTTTTAAAGTCAGCAGATGACAAAACCTGCAAAGAACAAAGAAACACTCAGATATGAAAATTTTTACATCTGACGCCATGACACCATTATATTTGATACAGGATGAATTTTTTATTGGCTCATATGAGTTTAACTTACATATCTTAACTATACTGATTCCTTTATCTATGACAGATATTCTAAGAATTTCTAATGTAATTAATTAATTAGCCTCAAGGCTTGTGAAGTAGTAAATCTTGCTGGTCTAGGTCTATTAGCCACGATTCACTGCAAAACAATGTAGTGAACAGAAGTGGAAAACTACAATAAAATCAAAGCATATAATGTTAAAAAAATAAGTAAATATATTTCTGGGGTCATAAATGACCCCACACAACTTTCCAGTATCCTCCATTAACTTTCCATCATACCAAAGAGCCAATTCTTTTAAAAACTATGAAATGTTGTCAGAGTAGATTGACAAATTCCTGATAGAAATATTTTGAAGTTTAACAATATCACAATAGCACATATAAATAAATGGCACTCTTTACCTGAAAGTGAAAGACTTTGACCTCTTTGAAACTGTGTTTATTTATAGAACAAGGGATTGGTGGAGCTTGTGCTTAGGTGGTAGAGCGGTTTGTCCACCAATTTTAGAGATGGCGGTTTGTTCCCCAGCCCCACTATGTGCTACTTAGGCAAAAAAAACAGAATCCCCAACTTTATCCTGTTGCTGGGCCAGCACCTTGCATGGCAGCTCAACCTCCATTGGTTGTGTGCCTGTGGGTGACCTCGACAGTGTAGACCCGTGAAAAGGAGCATTATAAATGCAAACCATTTACCATATATCCGAGAAAATAATCAGTAGAGTAATCAGTGATGAAAATAACAGGTGCAGCCCTACAATTAATCCATGGAGGAGTCAGATTTCTTATTGGAATGGTGGTAAAAGCCTTTAAATCCTTTATTTAACAGAGTTTTAATGTCGTAGTCTACAAATACTGTTTCTTGCATGCAAGAAAGTGAAGAGGTCACTGTGCACTTAAAGTTTTAAAAGTACTCTCTATCCCTAATGGCTTGTTTCAAAGTGTTATGTGTATGCAATAATACTTGTACTATACATTTTATTGCAGAGGTATGTAGGTGATAGGGGTGGTAACCGATGTACTGGAGTGAAAAGTGGACCATACCATGTTTCCAAAAGTACTATACAGAAAAGCTTTAGTAAAGCACGACAAAATCCAAAACTGTGCCCAAACAGAACTTGTATCGGTTGCTTTCCATCGCAGCTGGTTGATCATTTAAGTCTTCTTAACCAGAATAATAATTTGTCGTATATATTTGGTTTTCCAAAAGTTCTCATCTCGAAGCTCCGCACATCCCAAACAGCACCGTTCTCTCGAAGCGCGATATGGTAACTTTGCTGCTACTCACCCGAACAGAGTTGCTGAAGGCTGGTGGTGATCCCGGTGCTACGAAGAGTTAGTTCGTTTAATTTTACGAGTTGTACCAGCTGTATGGGACGCCGCTGCTTCTCTCATTCCGTCGTTCTGTCTTCTGCCTCTGTGGTCCAACCGACGCACGGGAAAACGCAGCGAATATTTTTCGCCAAAGTCATTTTGAACTCAACTGCAGCGCTGCGAACACAGTCAGCGCCGAAGGTAGGATAGATGGCAGAGTATGTATGCTTGAAATGGGAAGTCACGCTACTAAGTGGGCGAAACTACCGCCCCAAAAAAAATCCTGTTATTGTCACTATCGATTTCGAGAACCACGCGAAAACGACAGTTCAGTTACATGTTAAAACAAGTCATTCCTGGGAAACAGCATGAGAGAAAACATGCCCGTACACGTATAGGTCCAGAAGTGAAAAGTAACTTTGTGCCTCCTACTTAGGAACTCATGGGTTATTAGGAGGTTTTTTTTTTTTTAAGTATCCTAAATTTGCGCCACTTTTCCAGAATCTTTGAGGGAGATATCCCCTTTCCTATTGTATATCTCATTGCATCGATAACACGCAAACGCACAACAGCACTTAGACTCAGAGACATAGATTAAAGTAGGCTATTGCTTACATATTAACACCCTTCACATACAATAGCCTTGCCCTTTAACACTATAACTGTGTGCTTCTACATTTTGTACATTTTGCTGCTAATTTTGAAAAGTGCATTTTGCAGGATTTAACTTTGTAATGGAGTTCTCCACTGTCATACAGCTAAAATAGTTTTTCTTTAGTAAAAGAACTGAATGATTCTTCCACCATTGGTATTGTTTGTCTTTGACAAATAGACTTATTCCCATGTCAAAACTTTATAGCAGTCAATATTGAAATGTTATATAAGTTAATATTTGGACAGCTGTAGATTACCCAGTATATCTTCCTTGAGTTGTTAGGGATTACTTGATTCCTCTCCTCTGCAATCTATCCACGAAAGATTCACATGTCAAGGTGTGCATTTATAGTCTGATCATAAAAAAATAAAAGCAGGTCACTTGTGCAATGCTTTTGCAGGAGACAAGATAGTAAACTGAGATAAAATGACATGAAGTTACTAAAGTTTGGATGACCCACACACTCAGGATCACAAGATCTTATCAACTCCAGTGACAAAGATTATAAACATATTTTGTTTGAATCACCCTTTTATGGTCTACACTCAGATAGTCCAACCTGCTCCTTGACTCAGGTCACACGCAAAGAGCTAATTTCCTTGTCAATTGCCTGATTTTAAACAGCAGTCAGTTATACTTTGAATAAACACTGTCGAGCAGATCTAGCACACTTACAGGATTATTTTTAAACCAATAACATGGAATAATTCAAATCTTTTTATGGTAAAGATGCAGTAACAGTGTTTGTGTGTGTGTGTGCATGGGTCAGCTTCGTGGTAATGTATGTCTCCATGTGAATAGGTCACCTTGTTGGTAGCAGTGTGAGTTTTTGTGTACAGAATGAGTTTGGGCGGTTGGGATGTCGGGAATGTGAGTGGACCACTGACAAAGCAGGCTCTTCGTTAGAGACCCATTGAGCAAAGTGTGGATGGATACTCATGATGATACTCATGTTAGCATATCAGACTGTGAGGAAACTTGCAAGCACAGTCTGACATTTTAAGAAAAACACAGTCACTTTCTTACTAAGAATTAGATGATGTACTTGTACTGCAGAGATTATCTCTCAGCACAAAGAGCAGACAGGAAAAAACAACTAGCCTTCCTCTATCCAAAGATAACAAAATCCAGGAGCTTTAAAGTTCATTAACACATTAAACCTTGTTAATTCCACACAGCATTAAAACAACACACTATTTCACATTGTAACAACTTGTGGTTATGTGTTGGGCTATTTCTTGGTTGGGTGTAGTTACTCCCTGGAGTCTTGTCTCTTTATGAGGCTGACAGACAACCAACACACACTCCTTTGTGCTATACTAGGCTAACTGGTGGCACTTTCATTTCTACTGCATAAACATGAGAGTGGTTTAGATTTTTATCTGATTATAAGCAAAAAGAAATTAATGTAGGTTTGGTTATTTTGTTTGTTATTAAAACATGCTGCTACTTGATGAGTGGCAATCTTTTATACGTCACATTAAACCCGTATACAGTTAAGCATGTGACTTTCAAAATAAAACTTTTATTACTTCTAAAACCAGCTGCTTCGTACTTCTAACGTCACAGCACGTCACTACAATCAGTAAGTCACTGACTTAGTGGTCACTGACTCATGCCTGCTGTTAGTAGATGCGTTTGGCTAAGCTTTAATAAGTAACTACCTCAAATGAATGCTACTGTACAAGCAAGAAAAAAAACCCACACACACTCACACACTGAGGGAATTATTTGTTGTTTTTGTGTTAGCTTCACAGTTGTCTCACCTCTTTCTGCTGTAGTCTATTATTACATTTAAGTGAGATGAGAAAAACAACTCTCACATGTTTTGGACATAATTTCGGGCATCCTGTGTGTACAAAAGTATCTGATGTACAGCATTGTGCAAAAGTCCTGAGCCACCCCTCATTTCTTTATATTTTGCTGGGAAAATGGGAAATAGGTGCAGTGAGTTATTGAAACGTGCAAACATACATGGAAATACAGTATATAAGAAAATCAGAGTCTGTACAATTCTAGTGAACTTGAAAGTCAGTATGTGGTATGACCACCTTTATTCTCTAACACAGCCTGAACTCTCTGAGGCAGGCTTACTTCTAATTTCTTTAAGTAGTCTTCAGGAATAGTTCTCTAGGCTTCTTGAAGGACATTCAAAGCTCTTCTTTGGATGTTAGCTGCCTTTTCTTCTGTTCTCTGTCAAAATGATCCCACACTGCTTCAACAATGTTGAGGTCTGGGCTCTGGGGAGGCCAATCCATGACTGACAGTGTTCCATTGTGTGTTTTTCCATCCAGTTATGCTTTTACTGCAGTGGCAGTGTGTTTGGGATCATTGTCATGCTGAAAAATGAAGCTGCTGCCAATCAGATGCTTTCCAGATGGTACTGCATGGTGGATAAAAATCTGACTGTACTTTTCTGCATTCATAGTTCCATCAATTTTGACAAGATCCCCAAAACCACTGGCTGAGATGCAGCCCTAAACCTTGCCAGAGCTTTTCTGTATTTCTGTACTTTTCTGCATTCATATGTCTTTGCTGGATTTTTTCCTATTTCCTAAGGACATGATTTTCAGACACAGTTCATCTGCTGTAAATAATTTTTTTAGGCCTCCTGCTTCTTCTCATGTCCTCCACTTGTTCAGTTTCCTCAAAATCTTTAAGGACACACTGCACACCATGCAGAGATATGACAAATCTTCAGCTAATAGTGCTTTGGGAATCATCACCTTGGTGCAAAAATATTAAATGACGCCTGTCAAGCTGTGTTATCTTTGGAATTTTTAGGTGATTCAACTGGAGAAATGGGAACAAATTATGTTTTTGAGACAGCTAGTAACAAAGTGCCTAAAGATACAATTTAAAATTGATTCTTTTCCAATTTGTCTGTTATATGCAGACACAACACTGGTTCATCCCTTGAGTTAGGTGTATTGTTTTATGCTTGAATGATTCATAAGTCAGTGTTATGACTTAAACAAAAAACATTCCTCTGAAAATGGTGAGGTACAAGGACTTGATTGAAAATGAGTGAAAAAGCAGCCAATGTCCAAAGAAAAACTTTGAAAGCTCAAGACCACTTTAAAAAATTACAAGACAGTTTGGCTCCTTATAAGCAAAATATAAGTTTTGACAGCCTGGTCATTCATCTAGACTAAGAAAATTTTTTTTCCTCACTTTTCAAGAAGAACCTCAGTACTCTGCAGTATTTGATAAAAATGAAGCCAGAATCCTTGGATAGTCTTAGCTGGTAGTTCGCACAATTTACCTCCAGATATAACACAGTATCATCTGTTTGGATTAGACTCATCGCTAAGATTAGATCATCCACAACTAAGATTCACTGCACAGATTAATATAAGTCATTGTAAAACAAATGCTGTTTTATATCTGGTTTTACAAATTCTGTACTCGTAGTAGAAGCTTTGACTGCAATCGTCCAGGTGCACTGCAGTATTGGACCATTAAGCAGGCTACATCAGAAAGCAGTCAATTAAGATAATACCTATCATAATCTGTGGACTGAAATGGAAGCGACTGTCTGACGGCATGAAATGACACTTGTGATTGCTCAGTGACAGTCAAGAGTTGCTTTATAAACTTTATAAACATTGCCTGAACCATGCACAGTGGACATACAGCTCCGGAAAAAATTAAGAGACCACTCCAAAATTATCACTTTTTCTGATTTTGCTATTCATAGGTATATGTTTGAGTAAAATGAACATTTTTATTTTGTTCTATAAACTACTGACAACATAACTCCCAAATTCCAAATAAAAATATTTTCATTTAGAGCATTTATTTGCAGAAAATGAAAAAATTGTCAAAATACCAAAAAAGGTCCAGTGTTTTCAGGCCTCAAATAATGCAAAAAAACAAGTTCATATTCATTTTTAAACAACACATTACTAATGTTTTAACTTAGGAAGTGTTCAGAAATCTATATTTGGTGGAATAACCCTGATTTGCAATCACAGCTTTCATGCGTCTTGGCATGCT
>VUQI01063905.1:2381-13395 GCA_015106735.1 Paratilapia polleni
TCCCTCATCACATCCGGGTTCAGAACACCAAGACAATGGGGAAGCGCTTAGCTCAAGGCTTTGCAAACCAGTGGGTGACATCACAGTGGCTATGTCCATCTTTTATATACAGTCTATGGTCTGTCTGGTTTCCTGTTTGGCCACACTTGCTTATTACCAGAGTTATCCTCAGTTATATAGTGAATATTAAAATGTTAACATTATCAGGTTGTGGATTAAATATTAATTGTAATTTCTTTGTTTGATATACAGGTGCAAACCAACAGAAGTAGTCCAAGCTGAAGGCAGCAGTATGGAAGAAGAAATTAAAGAACAAGGAGATCCTGTGAGCAATGAAGGGGAGGCCAGAAGAGACAGTCCAGTTAAAAGGGGAAGGGGGAGGCCGCAAGGCTCCAAGAAGCTGAACGTTTCTGTCACAGATGTTAACTTAACAGAGGTGGCTTCGGCTGAGTCCAACAGTGAATCCACACAACCACAGAGGGGAAGAGGGCGTCCAAAGCTTTCCAGCACAAAACACACAGAGCAGCGAGGATCGGGAGACAACCACGCTGACAATTCAGTGCAAACGCATAGGGGCCGAGGCAGGCCGAAAGGGTCCAAGAATCAGACTGGTGATGAAGACAGGACAGAACATTCTCCTAAGAAAAGAGGCAGGCCACGAAAGTCTGTCACAGATGAGGAGGCTTCTGCTAAGGGCTTACCGAACGGTGGCTCTGATACTCCAAAAAGGGGACGTCCAAAAGGATCGGTAAAGCGCAAGTCAGAGAGTGTAACGAGCGGGGAAGAGGATGAAGGCAGCTCTGTAACACCCAGGAAAAGAGGTCGACCGAAGGGCTCTCTCAATAAGAAATCAAGGCTGGAGAGCGAGCTTGGCATTGCAGGGATTGTAGATCTTAATGAGAGCCTAAACTCAGAGAAAAGAGGGCGGCTCAGGAAGGTAGAGGTGAATAACACCACGGAGACAACACAGGATACATCGAATGGCATCTCAAATACACCTCGAAGAGGAAGGGGAAGGCCAAGAAAAAGTACTGAACAAAAAGAACTGGTCACAGATGGCTCCCAGCCTGTAAAGAGGGGACGAGGCCGGCCTAAAGGCTCTTTGAACAAGAAACCTCCTACATATAAGGTCCACGGTAAAGTGGGCCGGCCTCGAAAAATACACGTCCTGCCAGTGAGTGGAAGAAAACGTGGTCGACCACGACAAAATCAACCAAACAAAAGGGGAAGGCCAAGGAAGTACCCTCTGCCATCGCCTGAGGAGAAGAAAAAGCCAAAAGTGTGGAAGCCGCTAGGAAGACCGAGGAAATACCCTCGTGTGGATCCTCCAGAGGGAGCTCCACCGCCCCCTCGCCGAGCCCGCGGTCGGCCTCGCAAGTCAGAATCTAAGAAAGGTGCTCATTTACGCAAGAGCTTATCTACCACTCCATCCACGCCACACAACCCCACCGATGAACCTGTGAGAAAAAGGGGCCGTCCTCCAAGTACTGCAAAAAATGAAGACGACGTCCCGCGGAAAAGGGGCCGCCCTAAAGGTTCGGTGAACAAAAATAAGGCCAGAAGCGAAACACTCCCCAACCACTCGAAAGCAGTGAGAGATTCACCGGCGGTCGGGGTGGAAAATGAAGCAGAGCTGGCAGAAGAGGAGGTGGAGCACAACACGGAGACGCTGCCCATCGAGCACGCAGGAGATACAGAAGCAACTCTCATCAATCAGGATGTAACCTTCGATGTCAGCAACCAGGCTTGATGAACGATCCTCGTCTGACCAAAAAAAAAAAAAAAAAAGTTGCTGTAGTAATTGCTGTTGAAAACATAGAGTCCATTCATGTCAACAAAAACATGTTTTTAACATTTTGCCATCAGCTAGCCTAGATATCCTGCAGCTCTTCTGTTTTTCTGACTAACTTGTCCATCTTGTTTTTGTTGTGCTTCTTTTGTTTTTAATACTTTTATTTCTGTCATCTGAGTAAGCAAAAGTACTAATAATCTTTTACTAGAGCTGGCATGTGGAGGTAATTCTTATAGACTGATTGTTCCAGTTTACATTCAGCTTTCAGATGTAGTGTTTGTTTAGTTGTTACTGTAAGAAGGACGCCTGGGGATTGACTTAGAGGCAGGATGAAAGTCCAAACAAATGTTGGAAAGATGAAAAGAAGAAAAAGAAAACTATAAAAAGCTTTTGTACGACAACAATGCAGTCTCTCATTAAGCCTTCATCCTAAAAAAAAAATTAAATGTTTTCCAGGGATTTGCTTTCCATATTTGTACCATAAACTGACACACAAATGCAGAGCAAAGTGGGCTCAATCACACCTCCTACACTGGTACTGCTCTGCTATCCAAGTTCCACTAGTGAACGACCAAGTGTGTTTTTAATGACAGGCTGATTTAATTTGTTGCCCCGAATCTAATTTAACTGGATAAATGTATGCAGAGAAGTCAATATAAAACTAATAACACTGAGCTATTTGCCAAACATATTACACAGCATTGGAACTTGGTGAATGTTTATTTTTTTATTTCATGGTGTGCTTAAAGTTGCTATAACAGATATTTTTATAATAAGCAGTTTGACAGTGTGAAACCTGCAGAGAAATATCACCTGAATCTGCAGCTGTACTTGAGCACCAGAGTTAACATCTACTGAGTGAACGTAATGGAGCGTTTAGCAGTGAAAGAGTTGTTGATGCACAGGTGACAAATTAAAGAAAAGAGCAACATAAATGGGGATAGAACCCAGAAGGTCCTGGGTTCGAATCCACCAGCTGGCTGGGGATTTTCTCTGTGGAGTTTCCATGTTCTCCCACTCCTGTCGTGGGTTCTGTCCAGGTACCACGCACCTTGGGTTAATTGGTGAGTCTGAATTGTTCCTAGGTGTGAATGTGAGTGGGATAGCCTGGTGACCTGTTGGGGGTGTACCCTGCCCCTCGCACTGGCTCTTTACAAATAAAATAAAATTGAATAGAATTAGCTGGACATTTTTATCCAGTGCATGATTGGAGGTTAGCTTTTAGGGCCTGTCCACACATACATGGGTATTTTGGAAAACAGGTTTTTCTGTGCGTTTTGGCCTTTTGTCCACACGTAAACAGCACTTTAGGTCACTAAAAATGGAGCTTTTGAGAAACTAAGGAAAACTAAGATTTTATCTTGCAGCGTCAAAGATGTGTTAGATTTTACTGTTTGCCTAGGCTTATGATTGGCCAACATTTCTGTACTGTTGGGGTTATATTCCCGCCTGCTGACAGAGCTTGTTATCGTTTTTAGCAGCTCATGCCATGGCGAAGCATCCGTCTGTGTATCCACAATTCACAAGAATCACTCCTCCTACATTATCGGTCAGAATTTAATCAGACTTTCGCACAATGATCACCTAATGGGTCTGAATCCAAATTGTGCTCAAGCTCCAGATCACATTTGTCATTTTTCAGGCAATAACCTGTGAATTCTGACGGATCGTGAACCAGATGACCTACTAAGAACAGTGTGGACAGGATTTTTTCAAATTTTATTTATTTTTAAACAAAAGCAGAAAATCTCTGTTTTAAAAATTACCCGTGTATGTGTGGACGTAGCCATAGTTTACATCTATGGAAGCATTTAGGGTTTTTCTTTAAATTGTCAACCATGTGCGTTACCCTCACTCTCTGGTAGCAAGCAACAGCTAAAAGAAAGTGTTTCCCTGATTTATATTGCCAAGACGGTTAGAAATACAGCTCAGAATGTGCTGGATGATTAAAAATTATTTCTTAATGATATTAATTTAAAAGTGTGTCAGTGTTGTGCTCTTTTCTGGTCAAAAATATCAGCTATAGCAGGTTTAAGCCACACTGGTCAGTCAGACTTATGAAATTCAAATTTTAGGTAAGACTGAGTTTTTAGCCATTTGTCTTGTTGTAACTGTTGATGTGATTTTAAAGACTTCTTTAATTTCTTTTTATTTATTTTAAGTTTTATTAAACCAGGAAAACCTTACTGAAAAATTCCTTTCTCAAACACGGCCCGGTCGAGCTGAGAGGAGAGTTTACAGACTTTGGAGGTAAATAATGTCTAAATGATGTCATGATTTTCCTCAATGCAGTTCCACAGTTGATCATGGCTTCATATTTGTTTTGCCTTAATTGCTAATAGCTTTGAATGTATCATCCGTGCATTCCTCGAGAAGAATTCAACACCTTTCTGTTTCTCACAGGAAGAGTTCCTCCTCTACGTGTACCATTTTAGTCTTTTTACTTTCCTCTGTTGTTGCAGAAATTATTTCACTACTTTTCTCTAAATGTTAGTGTAGCTGTGAAGCCTTTACTTTTTTATCTTTTGAACTGTCGTGAGATCAAAATCAAGCTATTGGATTGATTTCACGAACACTGACTGACTTGTTTTGACGACCTTGTATAAAGCTGTGTGACATGTACACTGTTCATACTGATTTTGTTTGGGTCAAATAATTGAAGTTTCTAAATGCCGGATTGTGCTTTTATGAGTCACAGAGAAGGAGGCTTAAAGAAAGAGGGGAAAAAAAAAAACAGTCCCAGTAAAATTTGACCTGCCTTTGTGAAGTCAAATCATTTTAAGTGGAAATTTGCATTTTTTGTGTGTTTTAAACAAGAAGCCAATAATTTGTGAGATTATGGTCGAGTTTAAAATAAAATGTTAATCTTGGCGTTTTATTTCCCAAAGTGTGGCGTGGTGTTTTGGTCCGTTTTGTATCCCTGTGCATTCTTTTTGTTCTATTAATCACCTCCAGACAGTTTACATAACATAAAGAAGATTAGTCAGTTATCTGTTAGCTGCAGCTCCACCCTCACCAGTCCAGCTTGTGACTACTGGTGCACTATGTTCCTGAGTCATGCTGGAGCAAAGATTGTCTGTGTTTTGACAGATGAATCACTCCAGAAACAGTGAAAATAACACATCAGCTGCAGAAGACATTAACATGCTCAGCATCAAGTAATGGATGCTACATTTAAAGGACAATTTACCCCCAAAATCAAATCAGTTTATTTTTCCTCTGGCCTGCAGTGCTATTTTTCCACTTAAATTATTTGGGGAGTTGCCCAGTTTTGGCAATATGTGCTTTAGAAATTTATGCCTTCTCTTGAATATAATGGAACTAGATGGCACTCACGTTGTGCCCAGCGTGCTGAAAAATACATTTGAACATCTGATCATTAGTGTCTCCTTCCAGAAATCATGACCTGGTTATTCCAACAGATCCACAAACCTTGTTTTGAGCTCTTTCAATAAGGGACTAGTTTTTTTCTACCAAACCACACCTGTTAACTACATCCTCTGCAGGAGCAATCGTACAGGATGTAGACAATAGAAAGAAAATAGCTCCTGCATGAAACTAACTACAGCAAGGCCGTGAATAGTTTTTGAGAAGACGTACTTCCTGGATTCAAATTGTTTTTCTTTGAGGTGCTTTTTGGAAGGGATACATATAAGCTGAAATATCAAAGAAAACCACTCTTTAAATAACATTTAATGCGTTTATTCGCATGGCATGGTCATAGCGCCTTGAGGCGACTGTTCTAACTTGGAGCTATATAAATGCATTGAATTGAAGTGAATGTTTAACCTAAAAAACTAAAACGCGTTTTGGTATTCAAGCCTTCATAAGGCACAGAACGTAAGCAACATGCAACGGCATCAGTCACAAATAATAGGAAAGCATCTCTACAGACAAGGTTTATAAAAAAAAAACAACAAAAGCAGTAAAATCTAGGTCTTCATTTAAAACCAGGGTATTTGTAATTGTAAGTCTAAAAAGCTTCTCTTTGGTTAAAGGGGAAGAAAGGTGATTTAAGTGACTTTGAATGTGTCATGGTTGTTGGTGCCACACAGGCTGGTCTGAGTATTTCAGAAACTGCTGATCTGCTGGGATTTTCCCACACAACCACCTCTAGGGTTTACAGAGAATGGTCTGAAAAAGAAACTATCCAGTGAGCAGCAGTTCTCTGGGTGAAAATGCCAGACTGCTTTGAGCTGATAGGAAGGCAGCAGTAACTTAAATAACCACTGGTTACACCCAAAGTATGCAGAAAAGCATCTCTGAGCGCACAACACGTCGAACCTTGAAGCAGATGGGACCACACTGGGTGCCACTCCTGTCAGCTAAGAACAGGAAAGTGAGGCTATAATTTGCATAGGCTCACCAAAATTGAAGAATAGAAGATTGGAAAAACATTGCCTGGTCTGATGAGTCTCAATTTCTGCTGCATCATTTGTTGGTTGGGTCAAAATCTGGCATTTGGGATGTGGTGGAACGGGAGATTCACATCATGGATGTGCAGCCGACAAATCTGCAGCTACTGTGTGATGCTATCATGTCAATATGGACCAAAATCTCTGAGGAATGTTTCCAGCACCTTGTTGAATCTGTGCCATGAAGAATTAAGGCAGGCAAAAGAGGGTCCAACCTGGTACTAGCAAAGTCCTTTTGAGAAAAGAGATGAACAAATGTCTGTCTGTCTGTATTACATTTGTGCACTGATTGCACTAGAATTTGGACCCCGCCATGTTTGAAGATGGCTGCATACCAGTTTATCTTGTAGACTGAGAGACCTCCTAAAACTGATTAATGGTGGCTCAGTACATCATCACTCACAATAATACCCCAATTTCTACTAATTATTTGTTTATGTTTATATGAAGGGATAGGTGTGTCCAGACTTTTGACTGATACTGAATATGCCATATGCACAGGCAATATTAATTACCCCATGGTGAGACACTACCTGCATAATAGTAACCCATCTACATCTACAAGCCCGTGGAATTGATGACATCCCTCTTTCCATAGGAAGTGGTGACAGACAAAGGAGTCTTAACCAAAGGAAGCTTTCTGGATTTATAAATTACAGGCCCTGACAGACTTTGGTGGTAGCACTAGAAAAGAACCATTGTTTTCATGCTCCCTGATGAAGGCTTGTATGCTGAAACATTTTTAGGTTAAACCTGGCCATGCCATGAGAATGTGTTATAAGAAGAGAGAGTGCCTTGCCTCTTTGTGCTCGCATCAAGGATTTGGATTTTCTGGAGTAAGCAGGTCACGATTTCTGGAAACATACATTGCTGCTGATGTTTTTTTAAGGTATCTTTCCATATATATAATGATATGGTTCCATTAAATTCAAGAGAAGGCATATTTCTATAGCCGATATCTCCAAAAATGGGCCATTCAAAGGTAAAAAGCAGCACAGGCAAAAAAATATGTACTTATAATTTGGAGATGAACTGCCACTTTAAGCGCCAAATCTTAGCTTTAACTTGAGTAGGCTTAAATCAGTATTGAAAGAGTTATTTGTGACATATAGCCCTTTCAGCAGAAAGCACAGGGTTCACAAGTAATTCTGTTTCCTTGGCAGCTGTGTGCCATTTCAACATTGCTTATGCACACACAAATGCTGTTTAGAGAGCAGTGGAGTAAAGAGGTGATCATATACAGTATTTGAAGATAATAATAATAATGAACAGTTGGGTTTATTCTGAAAAGCCAGTTGTGTGAATTCCAACTAGAACATGCTGAACAACCTGATAGAATGAAGAGCATGAGTCTGTTTAGTAAATACTTTGTAAATGATCAAGATAAGACTTCATGGCCATGACATGAGGTAATTCACTACAAGATGCAAACTGCTGGTAAGACTCGAAAATAGAAACCAGGTTGTATTTCACAAAAACATCCAAAAAGAGGGTTTTGGAACAAAGTCCTATGAACTAATGATACAAAAATCAACCTCTACTGCTATGATAATAGAAGGTGGGTTTGGTGGATAAGTGGAAAGTCAGAAAGCACCACCACATCTGTTACTGTGGTGTTTTTTGATGGCTCTGTCATGTATGGCTGCTAATGAAATTGGCACACTGTCATTTACTGATAATTTCACTGATGACTGAAGCAACTGGATGAATACAGAGGTCACTGGGCAACATTTCATAATTCAGGAGGACAGTGATCCTAAACCTTTGGCCCAAGCAAAAAAGTCATAACGTTTTTTCAGAATTCTGACTTTCTTTTCTCAGAATTCTAACTTTATCCTCAGAATTCAGAGTTTTTTTTTTTTGGAAGAGGATTAGGACCACTGAAAAGTTTTTGGGAAGGTCATAACTTTTTTTTGGTCAGAATTCAGACTTTTTACTCAGAATTCTGACTTTTTTCTCCAAATTGTAACTTTAATCTCAGAATCTCAGAGTTTTAGGGCCACTGAAACATTTTTTGGGGTGGTCATAAAGTTTTTTCAGAATTCTGATTTTTTTTTCTCAGAAGAGCTTTTTTTGGGTCATGACTTTTTTCTCAGAATTCTCAGAAGTCTGAAAAAAAAAAGTCATGACCCCCATTTTTTTCCCCAGTGGCCCTAAACCTCTTCCCCAGCACACAGACAGAGATAATAAAATAGTAAAATAAAAAAAAAACAAAAAAAAAAAACAAATTGCTCCTTTTATCCTCTTCAGTAGCATTAGCTAGATGCTGTAGTATCAGGACTGCAACTTTATTGACATCTGCACCTTGAACATGGCAGAGATGAGAAGGAAAAAAAAGGATGTGTTGAGGGTGTAAGCAGGACTAAGGGATAATATTACTTTCAAGTATCTCCATGCTGTCAGCTGGAAGCAACACCAGGCTGCAACACAATTAACTTACTCAGTATTACTCATTAAGCCATCACATTTAATTACTCATTAGCTGAAGATGGTGGAAAGCTGTTCCGGATCATTCCAGCCCACTTTCTCCCAACAGCACAAAAACAGTCAACAGCTCTAAAACAGTGACTCTATTTAGCGGAGGTGAGGCTTGGAGACAGCTAGTGGCTACAGCTCCCTGTGTCTGCAGACCTGTCAGTCAAAGTAGCCACGCCCCTAACTCCAGTATCCAGGTGAATAAGTTAGTCTATAAAAGAAAATACAGTTATTATGAAGAGGAAATCTACTCATAGAGGCCATGACCCTTTTATATATGAGGCTGTAAACATGCATTTTAATGCTGTAAAGTTTGGCGTTTTAACATACAATAAGGAGATTGACTCACTTTTGGAGACAGCCTCAAGTGGTCACTAGAGGTACTGCAGTTTTTGCCACCTTCACACTGGCTTAATTTTTCAGCTCTGGAGGTTGCCCCTTGAATAAAACTTGATTAGCTGAGCCCTCCCCATTGTGAGCCTCAATGCATAGAGGCACACACAAATTTATAGTAAAGACGGTAAAGATTTATAGTAAAGATAAATAACTTGTCTGCAAAATAAATAAATAAATAAAATAAAATACTTTACTTTAAGGGACTTCAGGGGCTCCATAAAAAGCTATTACTTTTACTATTTAAACTGACCAGAACCCACAATAAGGAGACAGCTGATTCAACAGAGGGCGGGGATCTCTGCGGTGACGTTTTTGGTGCGTGGGATCCCGAGCGGAGTGATACCTCTGCACTGTTATCTCTTCCCTGTTTAAACAGTAGAAGAGCACCTGGCCTCACCTGGCAGGTTCTTTTTTTTTTTCTTCGCGTGTGAGAAACAACTAAAGTAGCGACTTTTAAACAAAGTTACGGATTGTTTTCGGTAATGTGACCGGAGTTAAAAACAGGTGAGTCAACCATTAATCTTTTATATTTTAGCCCACCGCGGTGAGGAATCAACAGACTAAATCGCACTAAATATAGAGTTGCTAAGTCTTAGCTGAAATTACTTTCCTCACGGGCCTCAGAAGTTCCTCTACAATGCATTTACAGGCCTACAAACACCTTACTAACACCTTTATCCTTCACAACATACTCTAGACAATAAACCTGTTTCACAGTGGCCTGTTTTTTTAAGTGAAATTCCAGTAGACCTTTATTCCACAAGCAGGAAGTATTTCCTCAGCAGCAGCTTCCTCACATATTTTTAATACGTGTGCAACTTGGAGTGGTTTATGTAATTTTCATTCCCGGGTTTCTTGTTTGTTAAAGAAAACAAAACTTTTGGGAGTACCTGTGGCTTTTTGAACCTGTAATGAACATTTTGCACCACATTCTTATGTCGAACGGCCCAAATCAGCTTGAGAGAAGATGAAGATAATTCTTGGTTGAGCCCTAATCTTTATTATTTTCTATTGCAATATATATTATATATATATATATATATATATAATTAGACTTTCTTCACAGCGGTGAAATAAGAAGACATCATATACACTCACCTGCCACTTTATTAGGGTTGGACCCCCTTTTGCCTTCAGAACTGCCTTAATTCTTGTTGCGCAGATTAAACAAGGTGCTGCAAAACTTCCGCAGAGATTTTGGTCCATATTCACATGATAGCATCACACAGTAGCTGCAGATTTGTTGGCTGCACATCCATGATTTGAATCTCCCGTTCCACCACATCCCAAAGGTGCTCTATCGGATTGAGATCTGGTGACTGTGGAGGCCATTTGAGTACAGTGAACTCGCTGTCATGTTCAAGAACCAGTTAGAGATTATCTGAGCTTTGTGACATGGTGCGTTATCCTGCTGGAAGCAGCCATCAGAAGATGGGTACACTGTGGTCATAAAGAGATGGACATGGTCAACAACAATACTCAGGTAGGCTGTGGCGTTTAAACAATGCTCTATTGGTACTAAGGAAGCAGGGGGCCCAAAGTGTGCCAAGAAAAAATCCCCCACATCATTACACCACCACTGCCAGCCTGAACCATTGATACAAGACAGGATGGATCCATGTTTTCATTTTGTTTACACCAAATTCTGACCCTACCATCCAAATGTCACAGCAGAAATCAAGACCAGGCAATGTTTTTCTAATCTTCTGTTTTCCAATTTTGGTGAGCCCATGAAAATTGTAGCCTCAGTTTCCTGTTCTTAGCTGACAGGAGTGGCACCCAGTGTGGTCTTCTGCTGCTGTAGCCCGTCCGCTTCAAGGTTTGACGTGTTGTGTGTTCAGAGATGCTCTTCTGCATACCTTGGTTGTAGTGAGTGGTTATTTGAGTTACTGTTGCCTTCCTATCAGCTGGAAGCAGTCTGACCATTCTCCTCTCA
>VUQI01063912.1:3881-24581 GCA_015106735.1 Paratilapia polleni
GGGGGACTTGTGCATCTCAGAGTTTGTAAAACTGTGAGTTAAATCTCGGCATTATGAGACGCTCCCATTGTAACTGTATGTATTTGCTGTTTCTTTCTTCATGACAATAGCAACACCGTTGTCATGGTTGTCCTTATGTCCTGAGTACAGGACTGTGTGGTCAATGCTCAGTTTCAGTTTTTCGCTTCCTTTCCATCGACACTCACTCTGTTCCATCCTGCTGCATTTCCTTCGTAACTTGTGCGGTCTTTGATGTCTCATTCATGGGGCGTACGTTTCGAGCCCCAGTTTTGACCTCATAATGAGGCTCCGATTTAGTCTGCTAGGATCTCTATTTAGGCTTTCTCTAGGAGATGTCATGCTGCCATGTTGGTTGTATTCCTGACCTAGCCATCCAGCAGATCATAGACAGAGTTAGATCTGAAATTACTTGCTGTAGTTTCTGTAACAGTTTCTTTTTTTCTAGGACGGGCTAATTAACCCCATGCCAAACCTCCACTACTATGACTGGTTCAGGTTTTCTCTTCTGTAGATGAATGTGTTCATAGCTGGGGCCTAGGTTTGCTGGCATCACGGCGTGTCAACTCACCGGTGGGCATGACATGCCATGCATCTGGGGGCTTAGTCTCATCCGGGACCCTGTGGTTCTGCTTGTGGGTGAACTGCACCCAGTTTACTCTCCAACACTTCATGGAGGATCCCTGGGCCACATGGGTCCTACTGCATGAGAGGGCATAATTGGTGTGGAAGACTTAGGCAGTTGGCTTCCAGTTCCAGCTAACGCTGCTCGCCAGTGGTGAGGCTGGAAGGAGACACACACTGTACACATCACACAGCCTTCTGGTAGACGTACATCTGTGAAGGCACCATTAATGCTAAAGGATATCTACAGGTTTAAGACCAACATGCTGTATGCTACTATCTTTTTTTGGGAGGTCTTGCTTATTTCAGCAAGATGATACCCAAACCAAAATACCAAACCAATCAAAATGCAACAAAGAAGGCCCTGAACTGTCAGACACTTGGCTTTAAAACTACAGCACTTGGTTTCCTCAGCTTATATCTTATATCTTTAAAAATCTACTAAGTTACCTTGAGGAAATTAACCCATGATCTCATCTGAATCGAAACCCTGTCGTACCTGTCTGTGACTGAACATTTGAGGTAAAAACATGTCTCATTTTCAGTCCGCACCTCCCTGATTTCAGCTGTGATACGTCTCCTTTAGCCTTCACTAAGTCTGTCTCAGAGAAACACATGTTAGGTGACCCTTTGACCTTTAATATCCGCCAAGTTTATTTGCTAGCTCCCCCCTCCTCCCTGCACTCGCCTGCTCCAATGCGTATTAAATCAGATATGCTGAATGGAGGAACACCACGGCCCCCCTGCCTCCTCATACTTAACCCCGGGTGACCTCAGGTTTTCCTAAGTAAATTGATTTAGATCCCAGTCTCCGCTGTGTTTGCTATGACTGACCGAGCAGCTCTATTGACCTTAATACAGGGGAGCAGATTAGTATACAGCCCCCAGCTCAGCCCCACCCTTTTTTTCAGTGTTATTTCACATGGGTGGGGTGACGACATCAGTGTCAAGAAAACAGGAAGGGCCCACGTGTGAAAGAGACTGAGCTGGAAACTTCTGAGTGATTGAGAAATCACTCTGTCAGATTGTTGCTGCCTTTAACGAGGTCTTCACAATAACCCCATTAACATGCTGATGGTTGGCAGGGACTATTTACCCTATCACCATCTTTATTTAGCACGCTAAGGTGGCAGCTCTTTCTTATTAGTACCAAACACAAAGTAGAGCTGAGACCAGATGTGTAGGTATTTGGTCATAAACCAAAGTATTGGACTGTGGCTTGAGGATAAGAATTACTCTTGCTGTATAAGCCTAATATTGTTGCGTTCAACACATTTAGATCGTGTTCTTAAACTTAACCAAATACTCGAACTTTACCAAACTGTCACTCCTGGTATGAATTTCTGTTGCAGGTTTCGTCTTAAATTTCATTTGAAGCTGTGGTTTTAAAAGTTTAATTTGAACTTGTAGACATCCCAATTTAAGAATAACATTTTTCAACATGAACTTAAAAAGAAGGCCATCCATCCATTTCTCCTCACTTATCCTCTCCCCCACCTCCTCCAGCTCTTCTGGTGGGGACACCAAGGTGTTATCAAGCCAGCCAAGAGACACAATCTCGTGGGTGGTCATGCCTGAAGCACCTCACCTCACCTCGTATTGGTCAGATACACAAACCACCTTAACTGTTCATTGTGGAGGGTATAGATCTTGAATGTTGGTGGTGTTCAGGCCCTCGGGCAGCACTGCATTAAACACAGACCTGATTCTGTGGGGGAAATCACTGCATAGCTCAAGAGCACTTCTGAATACCATAGACAGTGAACATAGCTCATCACTGCATCCACATATGTAGCTCAAAAACTCAACCAAAAACAGAGAGGATTCAGATCCAGAACTGCCGTCAGCTGCCTTCTTCAAGGCTCATTTAAAATGGACTGAGGTCGAGTGGAAAACTGTCCTGTTGTCTGACCAATCAGAATCTAGGATTCTTTCTGTTAATCATAGACACTGCATGGACAACATCCTATAACTGTCCAAACATTTACCAGAGTCAGTTTGACGGCTTTCATTCCTGTCAAATGTATGATGAGACTCCAGACACCATCCAGATGCCGTCTTTTTCAAGGAAGGTCTTGCTTATTTCAGAAAGACAATGTCCAAATCACATTCTGCACTTATTTCAGCAGATGGCTCTGTAGTAAAAGAGTCTGAGTGTTAAATTTCCTGCAGTGCAAAGGCTGGTATGAGAGTTAGCACCTCCAAGTCCATGATTCTCTGGTGGGTTACCCTCTGCCAGTTGGGAATGAGGTGCTACCCCAAGTGGAGGAGTTCAAGTAACTTGGGGTCTTGTGGGAGATAGGTAGATTGGTGTCTATGAAGGCAAAGCTGTCGATTTAGCATTCAGTCTACATTCCTACCTATGGCCACGAGCTGTCGATAATGACAAAAGAACAAGATCAGACATACAAGTAGTGGATATAAGCCTCTTCTTAAGAGTGTCTCCTCTTAAGAGTGTCTGACCAATGCTGCATTTTCATTAAACATAAAGTGACATTTTCATGTGCTGTGATCGATCATCTGTGCACGAAATTCATGCCGGGCCACTTAAATAGAGGTTAATCTATGTTCATGCGAGTTAAAATATTTCAACTTTGGTGAAAAATTTGCTTCACGTGAAAACCCGTCAGCTCTGATTCTCCCATAGATTTTGGATTCTTTTGACCAATCAGAAATGGAGGACAAGGTTATCTGAAGATAGCTGGGAGTTCATGGTAAGTTCTAAAAATATGCTGATTCCAGCTACCGGTTGTATTTCTCCTCGTCACGTTGACTGTTGGGTGAATATTTGTGGATTTTCCACAAGACTGTATTCATGCAAGTAAGGCAAGTCTTCATGTTTAGTGTGAATGCACCACTAGAGAAAGGGTCATGTGCTTGAAAGCGCGAGTCTATGAAAGGAGCCAGTTGAGGTGCTTCTGGCATGTCCTACCAGGTGGAGACCCTGAGGCAGACCCAGGACTCACTGGAGAGATTATGTCTCTGCAGAAGCGCTGGAGAGGGCAGCAGAGAGGATGGATGGATGGATTCTGAGGGCAACATCATCATCAAGACATTTATCCCAAAACACCAGTTAACAGCCTACCCATGGGAAACATCCCAGTTTGCACCAGGCAGTGCATACCTTTGTTTCATCCCATAATCCACTTTGGCTCATTCAGCTGTTAGACAGTGCAGACCCTCATCATACATTTTAACAGTTAGGTATGAGTTAGTCATTTTTACAGTTTTGCGATGATATTTTGAAGTCTACATTATTGTTTAAACTTGATTATGCTGCACTCTGAAGTGGACAAAGAGTGCCTGAATGCACCATTAGTTTTGGTCTCTGTGAGGAGCAGCTTGAGTCTGACCTTCACATCCCTCCTCTGTTTGTCTTTTATGGAGATAAATGTCCATAAACCTGGACAAAACAAGTCCTCACAGCTGTCATTAGTCACTGTAAGAAGTGGAATTAGTTATATTTATTTGTGTTCATATTGTGTCCTGTGCTGGTTGGTTACTGTCTTTGTGTCATTTTTCATGGTGCGAGGGTAAAGAGGGCGTTGTTCTCCATTTACAAGCACTTCAAAGCATCACCGAGAGCTCTGCGGAGAGCACTTCACTTGTTTTCAATTAAAAATAAATGATCACAGTGTTTGTTTCTCCATTAACTGGCGGGAGATGGGATTTTGAATCCCGTGTTTGACACTAATAGTTTGACAATCTGCCCTCCGCCTCCGTCATCCATTCATCGAAACCAGCAGCCCCAAAAGTTCCCATGCTGTGTAGGGTGCCGCTCGTATGTAAATGTGTGTGTGTGCTGGCTTCAGGCCAAGTGAAATCTGTCAGTCTTTCAGAGACCCATCAGCCTCTGTCCGGTGGGACAATGAGGTCGATACAGACTGCCCTGCCGTCTCGCCTGTCTCGCTGTCTGACTAACTGATGACACCGATTCATTCACACCCAGCAGGTCTGAGGCCGTTTGTCACTCTGTTCATTTACTTCACTTCTTCCATCTGAACCCCAGATAAGAGCAGCTTTTGCTTTAAAGTTGAGTCTGGATACTGGCCTCATCCACTAAAGGGAGCTTTCAGATGTTTGTTTAGTTGTTTGTGGAACTATAGAGGCACTTTAAGGACTTAGTGACTAACGTTTTAGTCACTTACACTCTTGTTCTGAGTTTTTCAATCTTTCTGCATCAACAGTAAACGCAAACATCATATTTCTCAATGTTAACCTCTGCCCATCCACCTGGTTAACTGGCAACCTATTTGCCTCTCTTCACTCAGTCTTCTAGTGTCTGTACATTACCTGTTTAGCATGTGGTCAAAAGAAAACCCAAACCCAGTGGATGTTAAATCTTAAGGCTGAGGCTTTATTCTTGTCCTTGGTCCACTTACTCAGAGACTTTTGTTTGTTTGTTTTTTTCTTATTGGAACCCTGGTTTCTGTTTGTAGTCTTAGCTAAACTGACCAGTCGAGTTTAAACAGGCCCTGGCTGCATGCAGGATTAAGGGATTGCAATGAAATCTCAAATCCAGTGGCTATTTAGCTTTTTATTATTTTTGTAAAACTGATTTGCATTAGTAAACAGTTACTGGTGCAGGAAATAGAGCTCTTTACCCAAATATCCTGTAGATCCACTATCCAGAAGCTATGAAAAATTGGCCACTGCCCACAGACTAAGGCCGTGGAGTAACCGATTGGTTCAGAATTGGTAGGTGGTTAGTTCAATGGTCAAGTTGAAATCTGCTCTGGTGTCTGCACATCTTTAAGTGACCTAAAGTTGTCATGACTATTTTGCTAGTGACAACGCTGGTGAGCAAGCAAGCTAAGGGTAGCCAGCTACCTGCTTCGCTGGTTATCAAGCAATCTGTAATGTTAGCAGGTCAGCTTACCAGTTTACCAGTTTAGCAAAACACTTTATCTAATGAATCAGGGCCTTTGATTCAAGGAGAGATGCTTTGGTTTATGGGATCACATCTGACCCTGAGCTGTCTTTCTTCTTGCTAAATAACTAACAAGTCTGCTAATATGGATGAATTCCAAGCTAACCAAAATGGTAAAATCCTGTCTTGGGTGGATAAGGTTGGCTAATTTTTCCAAACTCCCAGCTGATCTGATAACTTAGCTGGCCATTTTCAAATTACTTTATCAGTTAACATTACAAATAAACATTCACAACATTCATGCAGTGCAGCTACTGAGGTTTCTTGCGTGACATCATGCACTCAAGAGTTGCCCACCATAATGGACATGATATATCTTCTGGTCGTCACTGAAAAATGTGCATGCTCCGACTGGCTGGTGAATGGTAAAAAGGTATATGATGCTGCAACGAAAACCTTCTTGTGATTACTTTGGTCACTAGCAGATTGCTGCAAACGCCTGTTGTTTGCATAGAAGATACCAACTTGTCTGCAAACAGTTTTTGGTGCACCAGCATATAGCTCTTCGCCCATTTGCACAATACACATTTTGCCCTAGAGACCGGTGGTTGCTGGGGTCACTGACAGGTCTGCAGGATTGTATGACTGAGGCCTTAATTAAGAGATAAATGTTTGTAAAATATATCATTATGAATGCATGCACATGAAATGATAATAGCACTAACCAAAGTGATCCATGACACTAAATTTTATATAACGTCAAACAGCACTGATTTGAGCCATCAGTAGTGCATATGGAGCATATGGCTATGAGCTTTGTGGTGTCATTATAACTTTTTTTTGACACAACTCATTTCAGATAATCAGATTTTGTCCATTTTTCATACTCTACTCATTGGTCTGTCCCATCATAACAGCTCCAGTCTGTGTTTACTCCTCCAGCTTCAGTGCAGACAGTTTATTTGTTTTAACTTTGGTGTGAAGGTGGTGGGTTAATGTCTGCACTCAGGATAAACTGAGGCTGTCATAAAATAAACCAGCAGAGGACAAAACGAGCCACCATGACTTTTGTGAAGCGGGTAAACAGTGTTTATGTGTTTACTCTTAATTGATTTCCCTTATAATCCACAGGCTGCACGGCCTGCTGGTTTAGATTAGAGATTATCCTGCATTCAAAAGACGCTTTGAGTATTTTTCTTGCTCAAGTGCCCTTGAGCAAGACCCTCGAGCACTCAGCCTGCACAAATGGTTCTGTGTGAGAGCATAAGCCACACAGAACAGTAAAAATGTAAATTCCTGTTGAACACGAAGACGTCATCCTGTTCACAAAACCTCTAACGGTCCCTGATTCTCAGATAAGTCTCTTTGTGCCCGTCAATCCCTGCAGCTGGGAGCGCGTTTTGCTCCGTCCGTTCTCAGGCCTCACATCATGTATGGGGGCACTTGTCTCAGGCGACTGGACGCACGTGGCCCTCTCCAAAAACCAGTGACACGCCAACAATGCATGTCAGCGTCGCCGAGGAGGACTCGCGGGCTCCACGCTGGGCGAAGGCGAGGGAAAGTCACACTCAAGTGATCTGAGAGGAGATGAATGTCAAGTGCAGAGTGGGATCCCCTCGTGGAGGTCCCGTCACATCTGACCGGTCCCATCGGCCTGCTCTCAGCCACACTGAGGGGACTGTTTGGGAGCTGAGGAGGCCTCCATGAGAGTGGTACCTGATTGTGTTTGTTCAGATATCCTTCCTCTGCTGTTTGGGGCAAAATTTTTGATTCTAAAATTTTTTTGTTAAATATCTTCTACTTTAAAAAGCACTGAATTCAGTTTGGATGGGCCCTAAATGTTTTTAGACCATTACAGCGAGAATTTCCAGCACACAGTGCCACTATTTTTGCCCCTGGGCAGAGGGGAATATAGAAGGATATCAGCTGATTACCTGATGGTAAAAACTGTTTCCTTTTATAAGAACTTCTTTATAGTTTCACCAATCCTTTCAGGCTTGTTTTATATGTCTACAAACCAAGCAGCAACCACCATGGCTGAGAAATGTTTAAGTACCAAAACCTGCAGTTCCTCTAATGTCCACTTACGGCTCCAAAAGTTAAAATGTCCAACTTTACAGCAGAAATAAACATGTTTACAACCTGCTACAAAAAACTGTTTTGATCTCTATAGCTAATTTCCCCCTTTATAACAACTGTATGGGGGTGAAATTATTCATAACTCACCTGTTTGGCTTAAAGTTTGCATTAATAGAGGTGTGGCCTCTTTGACTGACAGGTGGATGGTGACACAGGTAGCTGTAGCGACTAACTGTCTGCTAGGCTTCACCACAGCTAATTGGAGTCACTGAACTGGACCTCTGGACCATGTTTGAAATGACTTGTGTAATTTGGTAATAAATAGAATCACATTATCAGTATATAGTGATAGCTATAAATAAATAATATTTAATTAGAAAATAATATTATAAATAATATTTAATTAGCGGGTATCAGTGTCTGTGTGATAAGCCTATGCAGTCTATGGATGTAGCTTGCTAATCAAGCTAGGTAGCATCACCTGATAAATAGCAGTGCATGCTATCGTCCAAATATGGCATCAAAAAGACAACATGGCAACAACCATAAACAAAGTTGAGGCTTCTAAAGCTTTTTTTTTTTAATTACATCTTACAAAAGGTACTTTGCTAAAATTTTCTAGCTCTTTTTGGACAACACAATTACACAATGACAAACATTGGCTAAACACAACAGGTGTGTTTAGCTGAGAAAATACTGGGGTAAAAGTAACGAACCTATACAGTCTATGGATGCAATTTGCTAACCAAGCTAGCTAGCATTAGCTGAAAACTTCTATATAAACAATATAAAATCTAATATAAAACTATATAAATAAACAACATAATGGCATTAAAATGCTAATGTTGAGGCTTGAAAATGAGAGAACAGAAACCACTGGAAGCTGCATCCATCTTCTATACATCCTTTATATTCATGCAAAAACAATTAAACATAATAGTAAGCTAACAAGATATATTGGCTAACTTATTGGTTGTAGCTTATGTCTGCAAAAAATATTCTTATGCTTGGCAAGGTATCAATTTAGGGCTGAATCATATGAACAACCACAAGGCTTTTCTAGCTGGCCTGTTTGTTAGTCTACAGAACTGAAAATATGTAGGTTTAATGACATCTGACTTTGTAAAAATGATTATTTTTGATGGGTAAAGGTTGTTCCTGGAAATATGACAATGTTCTTAATCCCAATCTAGTGCTGTAAAATATTTTTGTGCTTTTATGTACTTTTGTACTTTGTAGTTTTATGTGTATTTTAAGGGCTTAAAAAGTCTTAAATTCACTTTTTTAGTATCTGTAGACATTCGGCTTATGCTTCATTGTAGCAATCAAACATAATGCTTACAAAATTAAAGAATACCATGATTATACCATTTTTTGTCAAAAGCCACCAGTTTTAGTGTTTTGGTCAGGTGGCGATGTAAAGAGAAAGACACTTTATGAGTAAACCTAAGAGAAAAGGACACCTTTAAGGACTCATTTCACTAAATTTGCAATGTCAGCTCATTTCTTCTTGCTCATTTTTACATATTAACAATGGAAGAAGTGTATTGTTTTGTAAGATTCACTTTTGTGCTATGGGCACTCAGTTTACTTAAAAATCTATTTTTGAGAAAAAAAGGCATGACTTCTGTAGATTTGTGCAGTGAGAATTGTAGTACATATGTGTATATATGTTTGTGTTGTTTCCATGTGTCCATGCTGGGTGTAATCCTGTTCATGTCACACAGAGATCTGCAGTAATTGCTGCTTTGTGTTTTAATTAGATTTGTGCTCAGACGCCTCGTTCCTCTCAAACCCCTCAGTCCGCGGCCATTTTGTTGACACACAAACCTCGCCTGTTTGACAGGAGAAGTGGGGACACTCTGCAGTGTTATTAGCACCATTGTGCCCATACACTGCATGGTGGGCTGAATGAGGGGCACAGGGAGGAGGCAGAGGAGATTAGAGCCCGGGGATGAAGGCAGGGTTAGGCCCATTGTGCTGCAGCGTTGGGAATCAGTTGGTCTGCAGCAGCGGGGCAGCTTCCGCTCAGCCATTGTGAGGTGGTGGTGTGGGTTTGTGGGGAGGATCGGGGCCCACACAGCTAAACCATAATCTGCAGGTGTCCCCTTCCTCATTTCAATGCCATGAGATGGGTCTATTTTCTTGCTGATGAAACTTAACGTCATACTGGAGCTGCACTGGTGTATTAGTTAGAAGGCTTATCAGCAGTAGCTTATAGTAATTTTAAACAGACAGTGATGCATACTATGTGAATCATACAAATTAATCTTTGTAAACACTCATATTACTCTACACATTTACTCTCTAGTATATTTTCAGGACATATGACGGTTAGTTTACTGAGCAACTTTAATGGAGGACCTGCAAACCTTTTGTTTCCTTTAAAGTTTTCCATCTTCTACCGCAGAGTTTTTTTAGATTAGAGCCATGCACAGCTTTGTTACTGAAGTTGCTACACCTCGGTCCAGTTGTTTTCTTTGTTGTTGTTGTTTTTTTGGTTTTATTTTTTTGTTTTTTTTTTTTTTTTTTTTTTTTTTTTTTTTTTTTTTTTTTGCAAAGCCAAACTGGTTGTACTGAACTGAAAGGCCCG
Organism: Paratilapia polleni; assembly: GCA_015106735.1. NCBI lineage: Eukaryota > Metazoa > Chordata > Actinopteri > Cichliformes > Cichlidae > Paratilapia > Paratilapia polleni. The sequence goes on from VUQI01063912.1 coordinate 14,066, forward strand.
GGGTAAAAAAGACTGACCCCCCACTGTTTAATCATGTCCCAGAATCCAACCAGTACTCCTGGACTAGGTGACTGGAAAAAATACATTTGTAATAACTGATTAAATGTGTTATCTTTAGGCAACACTGATAGAAATCTCTGGTTTACTGACAGCAAAGTCATTTTTTGAATGCACATCAGAAAAAAGCAGACACTTGAATTATGTTAAATATGCTGTCTTTTGACTGTTTCTTGACATTTTATATGCTGCACAATTGATTTAGGTCTTAAAGGTCTCCAAACATGATGTAGATACAGAAAACCTCTACATGAGTGGACCACAAGATGGAGGATAAAAGACCTGTTGTACTTGATACTGTACTGTACATACAACAAATGATATAAGTAAACCTGGGGATTCTGAGGCCCCTGGGAAGTCATTTGCCCATGTTGCCCAGTTGGCAGTCCAGCTGTGCTCAGGGTGGTCTGAATTGAACCACTTGTCAGCATACTTGAGTCTAAATTTTCATCTGCAGCCTTAAAAAGTGAATGTTGTAGTTGGTGCAGCTCTGTCATCTGTTTAACAGTAAAGTGCTGTGAATAAGGGATAACTCACTTGACAGGCCCATTGATGCAGCTGTATGTGTCTGGTACACAAAGCACTTGTGAAGCTCCTCCACTTCCCCGGTGTATACAAGCAGCCTTTTTGTGGGTGCTGCAGGCCAGGCGGATGCGCCTCCAGGCCTCTCCTGTTGTTATACACAGACAGAATCACTTCCTCCACAGCCTGGGGAGCCATGAGAGGGGTCAGCGAGGGTGCTGGCCAGTTAAGGGGCTTTTTCCTCACATGTCTCACACAGACTAGGGGCAGGCTTTGTTTGACAATACTGTCAGCTCTGTGTTTATATGTGTCTATTTATCCTCCCACAGTCTTTTCTTTATTCAGCTCTGTTAAAGCACAGCTTCCACTGGCCCAGTGAACACAATGACTCAAGAACTGTCACACTCTTAAATCAGTTTGCTATCAAACATAAACTTTGTCACAGTTAGCTGTGACAGAAAAAACGTTTATCATTTTCACTGTGGTCTGTTGTCTTTCAATTCTTTTTTAAAATTGTGTGATAAATTAGCCTCCTTTTTAGAGGTTTCACTTAATTTCATATTCAGTGAAATCTTTCACTGCCTGGTGATATTCTGGGTCAATGGTAGGTGTTAGGACCCAACAAAGGGCCACTGTAAGATAGACACAGTTGTAGAGCTGGGAGATAGCAGAATAGTAAAACAGAAAACACACTTGTGTTAAACTCTTTTCTTTAACCCATTTTTTAATTTACTTGCTGACATATGCAAACAGTGACTACAACATCCAGAGCAGACATGTTTCCAGGTGTCACAAATCACAGAACTTGGAAATCACTGATCGAGATGCAGTTTTCAAGGATGTCACCAAAGAAGGCCAAGTGTCAACCTGTCTGTGCAATGCAAATAAAATATACATATATTAAATATTGAAGACAGTGGTGTAGAAGCATTGCTGAGTCTTTGCAGCAATAACATGCAGGTTCTCTGTGGATACTTCAAGTGGTCTGTGTTTACTCCATCCTGTTCAGGGCTTCTTGCAGGAGTAAAAATCTCATACTAAAAATGAAAATGTCCTATTCAAAAGCCATCCAATGGACAATTTGTCCTTGAGTCTTGTCACTGAGCAGTCATCTTTAACTCCTCTGGGCACATGTTTGGGTAGTTATTTTGAAATAGTATATAAATTAACTTTACTTTCAGTGGTCACTGGGACATAAAAAACTGCATGTACAGAATCACTAGTCAAATCTTATAAAAACACTCTGGCAATTGCTGACTTTGCCCCAAAATATGGTATAAGTTATACTACTTCTACCACCATCTTTGCTGTTACAGAATTTTCATATACAGTAGATTTGAATTCAGGATTCTTTGATTGCCATTTCCCTCCCTTATAATGTTCCTGGTTTTTGTGCCAAATTCAAATGGCTTTATTTTACATGACATTGTGTATTTCAAATGGTGATAGCATTTTTGAATGAAACCATATTTCTACCCTAGTCCTAAAATACATGTGAATGTATTTGGTGCTTTTCTACCTTGACAAGAATCCATATTCCAAACTGTTTGAAACAGTTTTTTTTTTTTTGTGTGTGCTAAAATTTGTAACAGAGTTTAAAATTTAACACAATGGTAAGACTAGATCAATTCACACTGTATATAATCATCTCAGCAGGTTTAATAGGTGGAAGTCAGTACTAATAGCAGCACGGAATTCTAAAAGTCAAAAGTATTATAGTAATATTGAGACACATTTGAATACCTATTTGAATTGGGCTGTGAGCTGTGTTTCTTCAGGCCGAGGCAGACCCAGCTCCCTCTGCAGTAGCCAAATGCTTGTGTGGGTTGTCAGGGAACAGTGGAGGGGGGTGCTTCCCCTTACAGACTGGATGACACAAAATAATAAAGTGAATGTACAAAAGCTGGAGTGCAGACACCTGCGATAACCGGGTGGAAATAACATTTGTGCTGCTGCGGCCGAGGCACACTGAGCCTTTCACTCTGGACTTTCACATGTAGAATCAACACAAACATTAAACACAGATAAACATGCTGAATAATGCCGGCTGATGGCAGCTGATTACACACAGACATGTACTCATCTCTCATTAACCCTCTGCTGCCCCTGCCTGCTTTTTTGGAAATGATGTCTGGGAAAGTATTTGTCCTTGTGTGTAATTAGGCGGCCAATTAACAGATCCAAGGTAGGGGGTTTTCATTCTTCCACTCACACACACAAATACACATTTGTATGATTCCTCACACAGAGTTTCCTTTCATATCCAGCAAAGAGAGCGATAGAAAGAGAGAGAGAGAGAGAAAGAGATGTCTCTCTCTCTCTCTCTCTCTCTCTTTCTCTGGCTTTGTCTGGCCTTCTTTCTCTGTCCAGCCACAAAAAAAAGACAAGAAAGGAATATAAAAAAAAAACCTACCCAGGATTCCCTGTTGGGCCAGTTCTTCTTCTATAGAAATCAGCCGGTTGTATTTAGTCATCCTCTCAGCACCACTCAGACCTCCCAGTTTGACATAGTCCAGGCCCAGACCCACAGCCTGAGGGAGAAGAAGAAGAGCAGCAGCATACTGTGAGATACAAACTGGTGCTGAGGAGAGAAGTGTTATGTCACCAGCCAGGGACACTGTACCCAGAAGTTATGCCAATGACCTTGTTGCAGTGTTTTGTCCCTTTGTTAAAGTGACGTCAATCACAGTTGAGAAGGCTGACCTGAGGTGGGGGACAATCAAGTGGAAGTGAAGGCAGCAAAAGGGTATAGGATGCATTACAAGTTTTCTCAAACACTGGTGTTAAGAAAAGCCAAATCACTAAGCTTTAAAAAAACTATAAAATGGCTACCAAAATCCACAACTCTGAAATTACATATGACAAACACACTAAAGTTATTACTGTGTGGTCCTTAATTACATGTAGGCTCTCTAAAGTTGCACTCAGTCATCAAAACTTTGGGACCCCCTGCCATAGACAATAGTGAATGATTTATGTGATTTATGTGAAAGAAAAAACTACAAGACCTATAAATCAAAGGTAAACAGTGATGCACAGAGCTAGTTACAACTGCTGGAAAAGATTTATCCAAACTCATTATACTCACGTAATCCTGTTTTAACAAATTTAAAAGTTACATTTTATGCTCCAGCATCTTAATAACTGAGGTTGTTACACCACAGCCCCTGTTGTTAAGATGCTGGAGCTAAATGTTAAACAATCAAACTAGTCCTAAATGTTTGTGAAAGCTAACTAGCTAAAATTTAACTAGCCTATTGTAGCTATGTAGCTTCTTGAAAGGGCTGAATGGGAAAAAAAAATATTTTTTCCCTGCATGCTTTGGATGCTGCAAAGATAGAATGTCTAAATGTTTCCTAAGTTTTATAGCCTGTAACAGGATTTCGCAATTTGGCTTAGTACAAAAGGGAAAAACTGAGTACAAACGGAATTTCTTCAGACTAGAGAAATGGCTTTGTAAATGTCAAATGAAACATCTATGTACAAAAAAGTTCCATTAAAAGCCATGTGCAGACGGGCAATCAGCAAAACTCTTTGTCCTGTTTGAGGTGAGAGAGGACTGCAAAGGTCAGAGCTACTGCAGGTTTTCCATAAACTACAGGTTTATGGAAACTTGAGCAGAGCAGTAGACAAATCTACAGAATGAATAAACAGCCTTGTTATTGTAGTTCCTGTGGATCATTGCTCCTCAGTAAAAAGACAAAATGTCTGAAAATATTGGCGCTTTTCTCAATAAATAGTGTATTTTATATAGATTTATACTGATCCATTTACCATAATGGCATCTTTTTTTTCTTTGCATTTGTTTTTTGTTTTGTTTTTGTTGGACAATGTTTTTACCTTTTTACCATTGTATTTGATGACTTAAACATTATTTATGGCTGAAAAGTGAAAACTATCAAAAGAAATTATTAGCAAGTGAATAGAGTAATGTCCAGAGTGAAGTAAGACAGTAAGAGGCAGAATGGATCTTTCATAAGCCACCACCACTGTTAAAAAAAAAACTGATCCAAACACTAATGTGTGCAGTGACAAGACAAAGTTAAGCCTTTCTGCCTTTCTTTTTCTGCCATCATCTAAGTCCCAAGTGTAGAAATACACATTGAGCCTAAGTTGAAAACACACAGTAGGTTTGAATGTTTTGTCTTTACTGAACACAGATACAAAAAGGAAAGTGAACCCAGGGATTTAATAAATGGTCACACCTCAAACAAGAGGTTCCTGTAGCAGAAAATAAGACATGTGCAATGTTCAGGAGAAATATGGGTCATTCTCCCTCACAAATCTGCTTTAGCTCAGACAAAGTCTCTGTTGAGTTGGAGTAGCGTTTGGGCTCCAACACTAAAATTCAGTCTGTTATGGCTCAATCACACTAGAGTAAAAATATGACGGCAACCTCCTTGCGACAAGGAAAAATCAGCGGTTGCCTGGCGACTGCATAGAATTTTTTTGCATTCAGTGATCGATTGCAAGTAGTTGCTGCAACCACTTTCAATCACAAGGCGATTGCAAAGCTTGACTGGTGGGAGGCAATCTAACAATCCAAACAATCGCGGTCCGACTCAAACTGAATGCAATCAGTCTCAGACAGATTGGTGAAGGTTTGCAAATAACTGGCATCTAATTTATAAATGCAGACAGATTGCCCACACCTTGCAATGTATTCTGGTTATATATATGAAAGCAAGGCTGACCGCCTGTGTCATTTCACAGTTAAATCTCCATCCTGCAGCAACTACATCACTATTTTTGGAGGAATTTCTAAATTTATGTTTCAAATCGATGAGGTTCTGGCTGGACTCAGAGTGTAAATAGCTAATGTGAATTTCTGTTTAAAGTGAATTTCTGTATATGTAGACAGATTTTCAGTTTTCACTGATTTATCACAGTTACTGGCTATATTATCACAAACAGATTACATTTAAGTGCCAGTTTGACCCCGTTGAATCACAAACTGATAGACTGATAGCATACTGATTCTGTTCTATTGCCGTTCAATCACCGTCTTGATGCACCAAAGTCGGTGTAAAGATGGCAACTGACTGCGAGTGGTCGCAGACCTGGTCCCCGGCTTCAAAGCAAAGGCAAAGGCAACAAGATTGTAAGTTCATTTCACTTGGTCACAATAATTTTGGTCATGCCACAGTCTCTAACTACTGTTTTCCCTAGTGCGACTGTAGCATTAGCAAATTACTAGTCAAAGTAGGTGACACTGATACTTATACTAGAGTTGGCCTGGGGGTAAGGTATCTAATTCTGAGCAGAAAACCCAGAATGAAATAAAGAGAAGAAGACTTACTATATCTGAAAAAGAACTCTCACTGCAGGGCTCACTGCATGTAGTTCCCATCAACACAGAACCTGTGGGTCAACAAGACATGAACAGGCAGTCAGCACCAACAGTAATGCACCATAGAAGCAATATTTCACAGACTGGAAAAGAAGTGGGATACACAGGTTCAGGCAACTGCTTCATTCATGTTTCAACATCAACTGTTTGCCAACCAGCAGATTAGCTCAGGCGTCTAATGTTTAGAGCAGCACTGGCACTGGTTGGTGTATAGCACAGCCGTTAGTATTTACTACTGCAGCTTTCTCCATCATCCCTACCTCCTCCTCATGCGCTTTATTTTTGCTATCTTAAGATAAAGGTCCTATGTGACTATAAAGGGTTAGGGTTAGTTTTCCTTTTTGCCATTTCTTTGAGTGCTCCATTGAAAGAGCAGAGTTTTTTTTTTTGTTTTTTGTTTTTTCTATAACTGTCTATAATTATTGGTTCCTTGCCACATGAGTCCCTGACTTGTGTAAAGAAGGAAAACGCTCTGGGTTGGCTTATGAGTATGTAGTTGCATCTTGTCGTTGTGCCTGGAAATTGGAGATTTGGGCTGAAGAAAGGACAGAATAAGGTTGCTCATCCTAACTCTTCACATACTGACAGTTAGTCAAGACCCCTTGGTCTTGACATACTAGGTACTCTTTGGCGTAATTTTCTGTGTTGTCTGACAGTTTCCAGCTCTGCAATATCTCAAATGAACGCCATGAAATTAGGCTGAAACTTGTCACTTATTTTCTAGCCTGTGGCTAATGTTGTGAAAGGGTGTTTTTTAAACCCAAACTTTGTTGTCTGAACCTAATCAAGAAGGCTGGAAACAAAAATTGAAAATCAAAAGTAAAACAAAATCTAAAAATAGTGTGGGTTGTTCACCTACAAACAGAGAACATGAGCAGGGTTAGACCACTGTGAGACTGGTTAGTTTTACCCTTCTAATGATGTGCAGACTTTTTTGGTTTTGGTTTTTTCCTCATCCAGAAAGATGCTATACTGGAGCACAACCCTGCATGTTGAAAAATTACATCAAGGAATGTACGTAGTGTTAGTATGTCAAATTCTGAGAATATGTTGGATCCATTCTTTTTGCAACAAATTACTGTGTGTTACTCACTTTGGACTGTGAGCTCTGCAATTTTTTAACTGTAAACCTGGGATGAACATGACTGTGTACTGTATGTAAATATGTACCAAATACGTTTAATAACAAAAGCTACAGGTTGGGGAAGAAACAGCTTTTGAATCATTTATTGCAGAAGAGGAAGCATAAGGAATACTCATGCCTGACTGAGCCAATGCAAAGGTTTCATTTTGCAGCAACTCCTCAAAAATAGCATCTAAACCAATGTGACACACATGCAGTGTATTTTATTGGACATCGATTTGTCATAAACTGTACTCTCTATGAAATAAACACTGGGTCTTGCCATGAGTGTATGATTCTGTTACAGACCATTTGGGCCTCAGACTTTATGCAACTGACTGATCCACTGACATAAGTTGTTCCCTGGTATGTCCACCTGATGTTGATCTATGAGTCAAATAAAGACTGACTAAGCAAAGAGGGTGGAGGCAGTAATTGTGACTGCTACCTTTCTCTTCTCCAGCTGTTACCTTGGTGCTCTGATGTGATGCGGATCAGGTCACTGACTGTTGTCTCGTGGATGTGTTTTAAGATATGACCTCTGACTCCGGGAAGGGGCGGGGCCTGTGACTTGTAGGACATGTCAGAGAGCAGCGAACACGAATCTCCAATCACACTGCTCAGCTTCTCCCACTGGTCTCTGTCCTTTCAATTCACAGACACAAGAACAAGAATACACAGAGATCATGAACACTTTGTTAACAGCACAACTATACTTAGACTAGACACAGAAATATTCCAAGATTCCACACAGAGCCCTGCTAGTAAATAAATCAACATGCATAAAGTTAGTAAACTGCTTATGTAGAACAAGATCTGACACTAACTACATTATACAGTCAAGTGTGATGTTGAAAACAAACTTTTTTGTATTCAACATAATATCTGTATTCAAGATAAGCAAACCAGGGGTTTCCATAAAGGGGACAACGGATGTAATAAAACTAACCTGCTGCATGTCAGCATGTTAACTCAGGCTAAAAAATGGTTATGTTTTAAACTTACCTCTCTTCTAAGTGGATCTATTAAAGCCACCACTGCTGGGTATTTGCTGATGAGGGTTTGGTACAGGTCCACTAACTCATCTGGAGACTTCAGAACTCCAGTTGCAACTTCATACTTCCCTTTAGACTGAGATTAAAAAAAGAAGAGGATAAATTATCTTGTTTTTTTTTAACTGCTATCCTTATATTGTATTTGCTTTTGAACAGTTCCAAGGACATTCCAACACATTGTTTTCCATGAAGCCTTTGAATACCTTTGGTCAACTTACATAGTCCATTAGCTCAGGAGCAGCACAGTTCACAGCTAAATGGATCTCTGTCCCCAGTGGAAGTTCAAGGTTGGTGCAAGCTTCAGTGATCAGATCCAGAGGCTGCTCTGGTCGCTCAAAGCTCACAGCCAGCGCTCCACTTTCACACACGAAGGCTTGGTTGGCCTTGGAGCAAGCACATGGTTCACATATGCAACTGTTTTAAATACTATACATTAACATACAATCATGGGCTAATCCAAAAAAGTTGGGACGCTGTGTAAAATGTAAATAAAAACAATGTAAATAAGAACAGAATCTGCAAATCTCATAAACCCATATTTTAGTCACTATAGAAAACAGAAAACATATCAAATGTTTAAACACAGAAAATGTACCATTTTAAGAAAAAAAAAGGTCATTTTGCATTTGATGGCAGCAACACATCTTCAAAAAGTTGGGACAGGGCCATGTTTGCCACTGTGTAGCATCCCCTCTTCTTTTAAAAAGTCTGTAAATGTCTGGGAACTGAAGAGATCAGTTGCTGGACTTTTGGGAGATGAATGTAGCCCCATTCCTGTCTGATAGATGCAGTATGCAGTTTAGCATTGTCTTCCTGAAATATGCAAGGCCCTCCCTGAAAAAGACGCCATCTGTATGGGTCCATATGTTGCTCTAAAACCAGATGTGCAAGCTGCCAATTCCAATGCACCCCCAAACCATCAGAGATTCAGGCTTTTGAGCTGAGCGCTGATAACAAGCCGGATGGTCCCTCTCCTCTTTAGCCTGGAGGACACGGCCTCCATGTTTTCCAAAAAGAATTTCAAATTTTGATTCGTCTGACCACAGAACAGTTTTCCGCTTTGCCTCATTCCATTTTAAATGAGCTTTGGCCCAGAGAAGATGGTGGCGTTTCTGGATCATGTTCACATATGGCTTTTTCTTTGCATGATACAGCTTTAACCTGCATTTGTGGATGGCACGGTGAACTGTGTTCACAGACAGTGATTTCTGGAAGTGTTCCTGAGCCCATGCAGTGATTTCCATGACAGAATCATGCCTGTTTTTAATGCAGTGCTGCCCGAGGGTCTGAAGATCACAGGCATCCAATATTGATTTTCAGCCTTGTCCCTTGCGTACAGAGATTCTTCCAGATTCTCTCAATCTTGTGATGATATTATGTACTGTAGATGATGAGCTATTCAAAGTCTTAACAATTTTATGTTGAGGAACATTATGCTGAAATTGTTCCACAGTTTGTAGACAGTGTTTTTGAAGGTTGGTGAACCTCTGCCTCTCTAAGATGATCTTTTTACACCCAATCATGTTATTGACCTGTTGCCAATTAACCTGATTAGTTTCAAAATGTTCCTCCAGCTGTTTCTTTTTAGTATCACTTACTTTTCCAGCCTTTTGTTGCCCCGTCCCAACTTTTTTGAGATGTATTGCTGCCATCAAATTCAAAATTCAAATTCATGAACTCATATTTTTCATGAAATAGTAAAATGTCTCAGTTTAAACATTTGATATGTTTTCTCTGTTATATTGTGAATAAAATGAGTTTATGAGATCTGCAGATCATTGCATTCTGTTTTTATTTACATTTTATGTTTCAGCTCTTATATTGCTGTGGTGGGTTCAGTTCAGTTCAATTTTATTTATATAGCGCCAAATCACAACAATCGCCTCAAGGCGCTTTATATTTTAGGGTACAGACCCTACAATATTAGACAGAAAACCCCAACAGTCAGACGACCCCCTATGAGCAAGCACTTGGTGACAGTGGGAAGGAAAAACTCCCTTTTAACAGGTAGAAACCTAACCCAGAATCAGGCTCAGGGAGGGGCAGCCATCTGTCACAGGACGGCTTCCTGTCCTGTGCTGGCGCTCTCACTTGGTGTGGTCTGTGGTAAGGTATCACTTCCTGTTCCTGTTGTATCGCACAGTGGTGCTTGCTGTTTAGTTTAACTTGTGTAGCTTGATTAACTAACTACTAACTTTCACATAGTGACTTATTTTCATAGTGTAACCTACACGTGCTTTATTAATAGCACACTTTCTGCTGAATCACCTGCAAATTTATATTCATATCATTCACTCATTGTGTCTTTAGGGATCCGCTAGCTTAGCGTAGCTTTTAGCTTAGCTCGTAGCCGAATCACTGTCAGCATGGCTTCTCCTGTCTCACCTCTTTCCTGCTCCATGTGTCAAA
>VUQI01063922.1:7260-17996 GCA_015106735.1 Paratilapia polleni
ACAGTCACCTCAAGGCGCTTTATACTTTAGAGTAAAGACCCTACAATATAGACAGAAAACCCCAACAGTCAGACGACCCCCTGTGAGCAAGCACTTGGCAACAGTGGGAAGGAAAAACTCCCTTTTAACAGGAAGAAACCTCCGGCAGAACCAGGCCAAGGGAGGGTCAGCCATCTGCTGCGACTGGTTGGGGTTGAGGGCAAACAGAAGAGAGCAGAGGGAGACAGGACAAAAGGCACACTATGGGAGAGAGAAAGAGTTAATAATAGGTAATCATTAAATGCAAGTGGTGTATAAACACATGGAGAGTGAAAGGAAGTCTAGGCCTATTGCAGCTTAACTAAGGGATGGTTCAGGATCACCTGATCCAGCCCTAACTCTAAGCTCTATCAAAAAGGAAAGTTTTAAGCCTAATCTTAAAAGTAGAGAGGGTGTAGAAATAAAAGGAATGTTAGAGATTGGTCAATAATTAACTAAGATAGCTGGGTCAAGTGAAGGCTTTTTAAGTAAAGGTTTAATTACTGCCACCTTAAAAGCCTGTGGTACATATCCCATTAATAAAGACAGATTGATAAAATTTTAAATTGAAGCATTAATTAATGGTAAGACTTCTTCGGGCAGTCTTGTAGGAATGGGGTCTAGTAGAGATGTTGATGGTTTGGAGGAAGTAATTATTAAGGTTAACTCAGAAAAAATCAGTTGAAAAGAGAGAGTCTAAATAAATATCAGCAGTTGTACAGTTGTTGTAATTACAAGAAAGTCTGGCTCCTTGAAAGCAAAATACACAAAAAAGGTGGCTTAAGACTTTTGCACAGTACTGTAATATTTGAGGTGAGAAGGTAAAGTTTTCATACAGAATATTTTTATTGACTTAAATATTTCATAATACAGTCCTGTATTTGTATGAATTGGTATCTTTGATAAGTTTTATAAACATGTATCTTTGATTCAGACATTTACTATATGATCACATACTGTATGCACACTGTACAGTCACACATGTCCAGGTTCTACAATGGTGTACTATATGTTGTTCAGAAATGTCCATAGTTAGCCAGTATTCACTGTTTCCTTACAGATTCTATAGCAAGAAAGATCTGAGTTAACAGGTGTCAGGATTTTCATCACAGTTGTCTTTAGAGCGTGTGCTTTCTATGAAAATAGTGTCACTCTAATACTAGAAAAACTACAAATTCATCAATGTTCTTACCAGCTTGTTCTTTACTTTGCACTAATCCCATGTTTGTTTAGGTTAAATAGACTTTGACTGACAGTGTAAATGCTGAGAATTAAAGCTCTGCAGTAGAGAAAACAGGACAATTTATTCACAAGCTCTTTATTGCAGAATCTCATTTTCAGGTTATTCGTCTCTGCAACAAGCCACACCTCAGAGCATATTAGTATGTTACAGCATCGGTTCCAACTGCCTCCTGAGTCTATCTGGTGGCAGCATAGATCACATTTGGCTCCAGCTCTCTTCTTTTTGCTTTTGTTTGAAATGTCACTGCAGCGTAGTTCAGGTCATCAGTATCTCGATTCTGTGAAAAGAACATTCACAACCAATATTAACTGTGTATAGAACAATTGATTAACAGTTATTTTAAGTGTCTACAGGACAAACAGCAAATATTTTTTGCTAACTGGAAGATACACAAATTTATACAAATTTACTATTATACATATTTAATATAGCAACACATCAAAGACAATTCAAGCCAGTGCTGTACAGGCTAATTTTGTTTAAAAAATTGGCACAGCAAAGTACAGTAAAGTAGCTTTACCTCACTTTGGTCCAGATTCTGTCCTTCTTTATAAGCTATGGGGCAAATAAACATCACACAGTTACTATCTTTGTTAAACCAGTTTTGCATTCATGAAGATTAAATATAATATTGAGATTGTAGCTGTTAAAAAGTACCAGTCTGTAATTTCCTGTTTTGAACAACCAGACCAATGATGACCATTATGAGGAAAACAGTCAGACCACCCAGGGTAACACTTGTCAGCTTTGCTACACTGTCAGACTCTTCTACAAGAAAAATGCAAGAAACTTTTTACTTTCAATTCTTTCAAATCATCTGCACAATGAAATAAATCTTTAGGAAAATCTTACGTTTACACTTGCTGTTCATGTCACCATGAGGCTCATCAGTGCCTTTTGAAAACATAAGTCTTTTAGTCATGATTTTATTTTGGCTGATTTGAATAGTATTCACATTGAACATGTCCATATTGTTGTATATAAGATGCAGACAGTGGAGCGTAAGTAGAAAAAGAAATAACCAAACTATGGGACCCAAAAGAAGGCAAAGGCTTTCCAGTTATCTTACCTCCAACATTTAACTGTGTCACACTGAAAAGTAAACGTTCATCTGAGTAAAATCCACAGAAATACAGCCCAAAGTCATATAGATCCACTTGTTTGATTTTGAGGAAGAGAGTGGAGATGTTGGTTCTCATTTCAAATTTTCCATTTTGCAATCCATCAGTATATGTAACAGCACGTTTAGAAGTGAACGTGAAAGAGATACAGCTGACTGTGGTTCTGTTGACCAGTCTGAACCAGAAGGTCAAGGAGTCATGTTTGGAAATGTTGGCGCACTGCAGAGTGACATCCTCACCTGCCTGGACCTCTATAGTCTGAAACTCAGAGCCTGAAACAGAAATCCAGCCTGAAACAAACAGTGCAGACAACAAGATGTTTACTTGTTTTAAATCAATATGATGCTAAATCTGATATTTTGTAGTAAAGTTAGCAATAAGCAAATGTATTTAAATGATGACTGGTTAAACAAACAGTAATAAGTTAATAATGAAGATAAGGGTAATTAATTGTACTTACAGAAGCTACACAAACTTAAAGCTGTTAACAAGCTTGACTTCATTTTTGTGCATATGAGTGACGCTCTACAATGTCCACAGTTGATGTGTTCACCAGGAAGGTTGCTCTCAGTGTGATAGAGGCGGGGTGTTTTGTGGTACTTAAACTGTCTCAAACTGGCTACATCAGTTACTTCAGGACAAAGTGTTTTCAACTGTTTAGCCTTTACATGTTTTTTATGCTGGTTTGTAGATAGTAACATGAACCAACACATTACAATGAACAAACACGTACAATAGCAGCAAATTTAATTTCATCTTCACTTATAAGAAGACCTTGTATTTGATTTATAACTTTTAAGTGTGCTTGAAAGCAGGCTCAATAAAACATCAAACAGGAAAAATTAGTAACTCCACCCTCATTTAATTTGGCTGCTGGCCCCTTTAATGCTGGCTTCATTTTAAGTGCCACTATGTTTAGATCACTTCCCGGAAGTCCCTTTTTGACCACTTGTGCATTGCCCATGCAAGACAGATTTCCTCTACTGTTTCAAAATGCCACTTGAATCCCATTTTGGGAATGAAGATGAAGTTTTATGGATTCAAGAAAGAAGAAAATGGAAATTAACTGGCATTTATATAGTGCTTTTCTAGTCTTACTTACCACACAAAGCACTTTAGACTACAAACCACACTCACCTAAACATTCATACAGTGCTTTATTCTATTCACTGTATCTACCTCACATCCTTGCCAATTTAAAGTCACCAGTTAACCTAACACACATCTTTGAGTTATGGGATGAAGTCAGATTACCAGGAGGAAACTCATGCAGACACAGGGAGAACAGAAAAGGCCCCTTAGTTGTCCTGGTGACTGTTACACACATTACACATATACAACAATCATCCTCTGAGACCCTGTGCCATCGGGATAAGTATTTATAGTGCTTTGCGAAAGTAATCATACCCCTTGAACTTTTCCACATTTTGTCATGTTACAACCATAAATTTAAAATTATTTTATTGGGATTTTATGTGATAGACCAACACAAAGTAGAACACAATTGTGAAGTGGAAGGAAAATGACGCATGGTGTGTAATAAGTAAAGTAAAAAGTAAGTAAAGATCTGAAGTATGGCGTGCATTAGCATTCAGCCTCCTTTACTCTGATACCCTTAAATAAAATCCAGTGCAACCAACTGCCTTCAGAAGTCACCTAATTAGTAAATAGAGTCCACTTGTGTGTACTTTAATCTCAGTATAAATACAGCTGTTCTGTGAAGGCCTCAGAGGTTTGTTAGAGAACATTAGTGAACAAACAGCCTCATGAAGACCAAGGAACACACCAGACAGGTCAGGGATAAAGCTGTGGAGAAGTTTAAAGCAGGGTTAGGTTATAAAAACATATCCCAAGCTTTGGTAACTCTTAAGGTAACTCTGGAGGAGCTGCAGAGATCCACAGCTCAGGTGGGAGTATCTGTCCACAGGACAACTATTAGTCGTACACTCCACAAATCTGGCTTTTTCTGGAAGAGTGACAAGAAGAAAGCCATTGTTCAAAGAAAGCCATAAAAAGTCTTGTTTGCAGTTTGCCACAAGCCATGTAGGGGACACAGCAAAGATGTAGAACAAGGTGTTTTTTGGCTTACATGCAAAATGCTATGTGTGGCAGAAACCTAACACTGCACATCAACCTGAACACACCATCTCTACCGTGAAACACGGTGGTGGCAGCATCATGCTGTGGGGATGCTTTTCTTCAGCAGGGACAGGGAAGCTGGTCAGAGTTGATGGGAAGATGGATGGAGCTAAAGACAGGGCAATCCTGGAAGAAAACCTGTTAGAGGCTGCAAATTATTATTATTGCTATTTGTTTCCTGGTTAGTTTATACACCATTTACCCAAAAAACATCTGCATAAATGTAGGCATAGATTTTTGTTTGTTTGGTTGGTTGGTTTTTTTTTTTGTTTTTACCAAAACAACCTATTCTCATTTTAGCTTTGCTCAAGTACACACTGTCAGATTATGTGTACCTCACTCACTTCTCACTGACTATGTCAGTTTAGTGAGCCATCAGTGTCCAAATGGTAAGTATAGGGGAGAAAACAAACACAAAAAACAAAACAAACAAAAAATTCTTGACAAGACAAGCATAGTCTGTCAGATCATGTTCTTCTATACTTGCACTTACTATTTTTAAGTGCATATGTACATTCACATTACTGGTGTAGCAAGTGAAATGACTTTATTTATGTAGCAAATTTAAATCAAACAGAGTAATTGACCAAAGTGCTGCACTGCAAACGACTGACATCATTTAAGCCAATCGAACACATAAAAAAACTGTTAAAAGACAAATTTGAAAACTAAATAAATAAATAAATAAAATGAAATTAAAAAAAACAACTTACCAATTAAGAAAAAAAAACACATTTGGGCACAGAATAATATTTATAAAACAATTTATCAAACTAATCATAATCTAAAGGGCAATTAACACTGTGCACACTTGAAAAATGGGCCTAAATTGAAAAAGCATTTGTGAAGAGGTTTGCTTTTATTCCACATCTTTTAGAAAGGTGGATTACCTGAACAAGGATGAACACGCACTTGCAGTAATCCACTCTAAATGTGATAAAAGCCCGAATGTCCTTCTCAAGGTCAGTGAACGCAAGGAAGAATTCAAAGTCTTAGTTGAGTCACAGAGGCTGCTTAAAAAGAGTAACATGTTGTATGAGTACCCAGATGGTGTACTTGGCAAGGTCAGAAAGTTGATTGACAGTTACTATTTTCAATGGCCATCTTAAAGGAAAAGGGTAGGTAACCCTAACCTATTTTCTATGGTGAAACTTCCTGCTAAAGAAGGTGTAGCTGTTACAGTTGGAATGTAAACACTGCACCATACAAATGTAAGTTATACAAGTCTGCACATAGTGTTTATTTTTCACTAAGTACCAATAGTTGGTGCTGGGGTCTATGTAATTTCAATATAATAGGAAAGGTGGCACGCCTGCTTTTAATGGCAAGTAAGCAAAGAAAGTTGGAAAAATGTGTTGATAGGGTGATAATTGCAATCAGATATTATGATAATTTCTGGTATGCACATAACGTGTCTGCTTTGGTTTGAGACAACACTATGTCATGGTTTGGCTCAAACTGGACTCAAAGGGCAGACTCAGACAACTGTCAGCAGTTTTAATTTTTTTATTGAAGGACAGGTTATGATGAACTGGCAAAAGGTAAGTTGCCGAAAAGAGTGGCTTCTCTACAGAAACGTAACCAGGAGTTCTGCTGGAGAGGAGAAAGAGTGTTAACTGCAGTCCAGGTTAGTGGAAATGATAATTGCAGTTTGTGAGAGATTGCAACAGTCTTACTTGTTGGGGAGGCTAATTGAGGCTCAGGAGGAGTACTTAGTGGGCCAGAGGGTTACCAAGAGTGCTGAAGGAGTGCAGGCGGAGAGTGGGCAGGCCAGTAATGAGCAGGTAAATCCTTCCCTTTGCAGGTGACAGAGAATACACATTGGAGTAGGTGAGAGCAGCCAGAGAAGTTCACAGTCCACAAGTGAATTGAGCTTCGAGTTAACAGATTTCTAGGAATAGTTGGTAACTGGAGAAAGAGCAGAGAAACTGGGCTACATGACAAAGAGTACTGATACCAACCGGGAACAAAGGAGGCCTGACTATCACCATGTTGGCAAGGACAATCTGGCAGAGAAAACAGAACCCAGAACAAAGCCAGCCGAACCATACCACATGACCATGTCATAGTTCACTGAGTACGTAATATACGTGTGAGTGTACTAATGAAAGCATACAAAACACGATGAAGATGCACCAATTAGTGGTGTTAACAAAACTTTTTCAGACATTATCAGAAAGAAATTGCTTATGGTTATGCAGTGATCATGTTTTTTTTCTTGCAAAAGAAAACGATTTCCTCTAGTAAGTTTATCACATTCCTGTAACAAACATTTGAAGCTCCACTATACCACTGCCATGAACCTGAATTTTTGATCCTTAATAGGTTGATCTTCAAGGTTCAGTGTGCTGTGTGTTCTTCTGCATTCCAATGGGTATTTGAGTTACCGTTGCCATTCTGTCAGTTTAAACCATTCATCTGGGGCGGCTGTGGCTCAGGAGGTAGAGCGAGTCGCCTACTAACCGGAAGGTCAGTGGTTCGATTCCTGGCTCTCCTAGTCTGCATGCCGAAGTATCCTTGGGCAAGATACTGAACCCCACGTTGCTCCCGATGCATTCATCGGAGTGTGAGTGTGTGTGAATGTTAGTAAGCACTTAAGTGTAGATAAAAGTGCTGTATGAATGTACGTGTGACTGGGTGAATGTGGCATGTAGTTAAAGCGCTTTGAGTACACAGAATCTGAGTAGAAAAGCGCTATATAAGTACCAGTCCATTTACCATTTACCATCTCTAAACTCTACTACCGATTAGGCATTTTTATCCAGAGTAAAGCTTCTTACTGAATCTGTTTTTGTCACAAAAGCATTGAAAATCTCAGTATATCAGCAATTTCTGAAATACTCAATCCAATCGATCTGGCACTAGCAACCATGCCACAGGCCAATCACCTTTCTTCCCCTTTCTGATGCTTGAATTTCAGCAGACTTGATCTTGGGTAAATGCATTAAAGCAGTTGATCTAAACCGCCAAAAGAAAGACGTGAAGCTCTCAGGTGAAAGCAGTTCAGCTATTTTCGCGTGTGGTTTTATTGCGGAACTAAAGGCTAGTCTTTCTGTGGCTTTCGATTCGGCTGATACACAGTGTTGTCACCACAGTGGGAACGGGGTGGGATATAAGACTTGGTACTTGCTCACACATGCCAGGGAAGAAAGCTGCCCCTTTTGTCATTCTTTTAGGCATTCATTGTTACAGGACACAATAAACACAATTAAAAACATCAGTATATTAAGTCAAACTGAAATCACGTTTCTCTTTTATCCTAAAACTTGACGGCATGACTTTAGTACAAACTATTACCTATTACCATAGCTCCAGTGATTTCATTATTTTTATTAGGATATATTACTCTTAAAAGCAGATCAGCAAGTAGCATCTCTCTTGGTTTTGAAATCAAAGAAGTCATTAAATTTTATATTACATCAAAGCGCACAGGATTGTAATTTTTAATTGCTCTAATTAAATAGTAGTAATTATTCTTCCCAAAATCTGTACAAAGTCTGATAATATCTAGTCAAAAACAAGTAGGTCAGGTTTCACTCCATCTTTATAAACTCTGCTATAAAGCTTTACTGACTGTAGAGGCCTTGTGATTTCAGTTGTGCTCCAACCACACTGTGCTGTGTCTTCCTGTGAGGTGATGTGTAGCTCACTGAGCCCTCCCTCCCCCTGCAGACCCTGCTTTTTGTAAAATCACTCACATAGCAATTATGTCCTCTGATGTCAGCATAAACAACAGGAGTTTCCACTTCTCTCTCTCCTACAGGCCTTGTGCTTCTTGTTGTTCTTGGGTTGAGATGAACAGAGCTCTCTTAATGAAATATTTAGAATCAGATATTGAAACCAGATCACAGGACTTGCATTATGAGAGTCATACAGTAGGTTTTATTACTATACATTAGTACATTACAGGTAGTTTTTGCTTTTCCTCTAAAGTTAGTTAATTTTTTTTTAAACACACTTACAGTACTGTGCAAAAATCTTGAACCACCCCTCATTTCTCATCCAAGTAGCAAGACTTTCTTGTAATTTGTTAAAATGGTCTTGAGCAATAGTCTGCTTTTACTAACTTTTTTTTTTTAAAGCAACTTAACACTGACCTATGAATCATTCAAGCATAAAAAAGGCACCTAACTCAACAGATGAACCAGTGTTGTGTCTACATATCAGATAACTTTGACTGACTAATTTGTAGGGTCTTTACCCTAAAATATAAAGTGCCTTGAGGAGACTGTTGTTGTGATTTGGCGCTATATAAATAAAATTGAATTGAATTTAACCTTCAGGCACTTTGTTACTAGCAGTTTGTTGGTGTTTCCATTTCTAGAAAATGCCAAAGATAACATATTTGACAGGCATAAAACAGTATTTTTGCACCAACAAGGTGATTCTCAAAGAGCTATTAGCCAAAATCTGAGGAAACTGGACAAGTGGAGGGCACAAGAAGAAGTGGCAAGCCTAAAAATCTATCTACAGCAGATGAACAGTATCTGAAAGTCATGTCCTTAAGAAATAGGAAAAAATTCAGCAAACCCCTGACACTTTTGACTTATAAACTTGTGGAGCAAAGAATTGTCAATATGTATAGAGGAGGTCTGCAGAGAGATACAACAGTGAGTGTCTACAGCCATCTGTAAAACACAGTGGAGGCTCTGTCATGGTTTGTGGCTGCATTTCAGCCAGTGGTGTTGGGGATCTTGTCAAAACTGATGGAAATATAAATGCTGACAGGTACCATCAGACTTTGATCCACCATGCAATACCATCTAGAAAGTGTCTGATTGGCAGCGGCTTCATTTTTCAGCATGACAATGATCCCAAACACACTGCCAATGCAATAAAAGCATACCTGGATATAAAAACACACAATGGAACACTACACTGACTCATTTAAAAAAAAACTGGTGATTTAGGTTTAACATGACTTAAGCTTTACATTTTATTCAATTCAATTCAGTTTTATTTATATAGTGCCAAATCACAAGCACAGTCGCCTCAAGGCGCTTTATATTTTAGGGTAAAGACCCTACAATATTATTATTATTGAATACTAAAATTATTTTTGGCTATGTTAACACCAGTTTTTGGCCCCTGGTGGCCAGACCAGTATTCATAAATACTAAGGTTAGCTGTCTGTTTTCCTCAGGGTTTACACAGCTGTGACTGTTGGCTAGCTAACGAGCTAAAGTCAGATATATAGATAACTGGGAAAAGGGAAAACCTCACGTTTCTACTAAGGTACAGACAGGAAAGAATAGTTTGGGACTCTAATACAAGTTCTATAATAATAATTGTAATGTTTGACAGTTATCTTTAGACTTTAAAGGGCTTCAGGGAGAGTTATATTAGCCCCAGTTTTAGCCTCAGACCTTCATGACTGATGGGTACAAATGCTAATGTTAGCCTCTGATTTAGGTTGCTAAAATAAAGACTGCTAGTTAGCTGACCAGCATAGACTAGTTTGCTGGTTAACAGGCTACAATAGTGAGTTCTTTGAAAGGTCAGTTTAATTAATTTTGTACCCAGCACATTTATCATTGTGTGCATGTTGTAGCACATAGAAAGTTAATATTTCCAGGCATACACTGTTTGATTTGTGTAACTGTGTCCTTAGTGATTAACTTTTGTTGAAAATGTGGTTTATTTAATAATGAGCAGGTGTGGGAATTATGCTTTGAACATTTCTAACCAGTCTTAGTATACACTGGATGTTTTAAACACTGGAAACAGCATGTCCTGTGGTTGATTTATATACTCAAGCCAGCGCTTTAAGCTTGAATACATTGCATCTGGTTAACAGCTGATACTATACTGTAAACTACCCTACCAGCTGACTGTAAGCTGTGTTACGCTGAACCCTTGATGCTTGTGTCAACTACGTCTTAACAGCTGACTGTATGCTGCGTTATGCTGTACCCATGAGGCTCACGTAAAGGCCCACACCTGGGCCCCATAAATTCCTGTTAATGAGCAATTTTGACAGCTGTGTGTTTGTTGGATGCTGGTGTATATGCCCGCACCTGAATACTTTGCCTCATAATTTCAGAATGCTGCAGCGAGAGTACTGACAGGAACTAGAAAGAGAGACCATATTTCTCCCATATTAGCTTCTCTTCATTGGCTACCAGTTAAATCCAGAATTGAATTTAAAATCCTTCTCCTCACATACAAAGTCTTAAAAAATCAGGCCCCATCATATCTTAAAGACCTCATAGTAC
>VUQI01063930.1:27155-39218 GCA_015106735.1 Paratilapia polleni
TTTTTTTTTTTTAAAAATTTTTTTTTTTTTTTTTTTCTATTTTTTAATTTTTTTTTTTTTTTTGTTTTTTTTTTTTTTTTTTTTCAATTTATTTTAATTTAAATTTTTTGTGTGCATTTAGGTTTAGAATGAAAGAAATGGGATGACGTTGGAGGCTTATTTTACTTTGAAGACAAACGTCAACAAAAATCTTACCACAAAGTCCATTCTATAGGTGCCCTGGAGTTACATGTAACCAATGTAACTGCTGCTGATGCAACTGCTGCTTTCAATGTCACAAATATCGGCCACTTTTAAGCCAACATTGTCAAGAAGTCCGTAAAATTTTTAAAATGTGCAATTCCATAACTAATTGGCAAATCCCATCTTCAAAGCAAGACCTGTTGTGACACAATCAAAAGTTGCAAAGCAGCTACTGAGACCTTGAAGTTTTTGTCTTTTCTTTGTCAAATGAATGATGTGGTTTTTGTGCAGCTCTGGTTTCTGTCCTTTCAAACCTTCTAGCCTTGCCTTGTGAGACAAATCTACACCTTTAAAAAAAAAATATAAACATTATCAGAATTATGAACTTATTCACCTGAACTCCTAAAACTTCACCTTGGTTAATACTGCAATAAATAATAATGAGGTGTGCTAGACTGTGTGTGTGGGTGATGGTGTATGCGTCCACCTCCATGTATGCTAATGCTGTTATGACTGGCTGGCTTCATTACTGTCTGTCTACAACACCATGGCCAAGGTCAGCGGAGGCTGCAGAGATGATAGGGGGCCAAAAGCATGAGCACAAATTAATCTGCTGTTTAATCTAATAATGCAGCGTGGCATCGGGTGCCTCAGTCCTATTAACACAACTGTAATTGCATTTGAGGAGGAATGGGAGCACACAGGTCCACAGAGGTATGCGCACACTCAAGTGTACACCAGAGTACATCCAACACAAATCGAATTGTATTACACAAGAATACATGGATGTGGGCATAACATACACTTCCGCACATAGGTGCACACACATCTTATGTGGGGGTTAGGTTGGGAAAAGGAAATAAATGAGAAGAAAAATAAGGTGCAGTGTTTTCTGGTGAATTAAATTCAAGCAATCACCGTGTGGGTGCATGTGCGTCCATGTTTATATGGCATGGAACGCCTTTAAGCACAGAGCCCTGCTCATTAGCATGGTAATATCCAAACAGCAGGGTGTAGTCAGAACAGCAGTGTATTATTAGGATTCATCTCATTAGGCTTTCATGAGATTTAAAAGTTAACGAGAAATAACTTCAAAACTAAGTCTGAGATAAAATGCACAGCAAGGTACTGAGTTTACTCTCCAAAAGTTAAACTTCCCCCCTGGGGACAATGCATGGCCTGTGGCAACATAGAGAGCTGACCTGTAGTAACAGGATTAGACCAAAAAAAAAAAAACAAAAAAAAAAACTTGGTCACGCCAAAACTTGTGGTGACATGTACTCATACAAGTAATTACTGTGAAAAAGAGAAACTGATCTTTAAAGTGGAGCAACAGGACACACTCTTGCTTTACTGTAAGTAAACACACTACTGGAGCTCTGAAGATTGGTCCCTCACTGAGGATTCACGGTAAACTACGACAATGCAAGTAAAGAACAGGTGTGATACTCACCGCAGTAAGATGGATGACTCCCTGAGAGGTAACAGGGCAACCCATGAAGCCAACAAACTGCAGCTCAGGACAATGCTCTGCTACTGCCCGCACAGACTGATCAGTGACCTGGACAATAGAATAGAGTAGAATAGAATAGAGGGGGAAAAAAGTTTACATTTTAGTCCCAGGTAAGAAACTTTTTATCCTCCTAGTTTTTTCCCTCTTCAAAGTACTAATTTTATACTATTTATTCACTTCATGCAGGCTGAACATGTTTCATTCATTCACATTTTGAGAGGCAACAAATGGCATTAAGAGTGAAAAACATCAGGAATACCATTTCTTCTTTCTCGTGCAGTTTGCAGTTGTTAAAGCTGAACTTGTCAGTCATAAATAAATAAATAAATAATAAATAAAGAATTCTATTAAGAGTGCCTTTCAAAGGTAGGGTGTGCAGCCCAGTGCTGTCAGATTCAAGCCAAAATGTCTACTCTCACTATTCCACCAGGATTTGTGTAGATCAACAAAGGATAAGGGGAGTGAGAAAAGGAGCACCAGAGAGGAGAAAGATACTTGACAAAAAAAAAAAAAAAAGAGAAGAGAAAAAAAAAAAAGAGCCAAAAGTGTCTGCCAAGCACCGTGGGCATTGACTTATGATGGATGGACCATTCCCCATCATTCACCCAGCTGTCTACTAACCGCTCATAATGGATCTTAGATCAATAGGGAAGCAGAACATTTCCACTGGCTTCCACTGTAGTCATCAATATGGGCATTTATAGCACCTTTACCTCCTTCACTACACTCAACACTGCAACAATATGTGGGAGACTGTTTGTCCTCTCTGTTGGCTTCCACAGTGTTTCCTCAAATTCTTCATCAATCACAAAGACAAAATAAGATGAGAAAAAGAGAGAGCAAACTGACAGCACTGATTAACTGAGAAAACAAAGCAAACAAACATCAAAGAACATTAGAGAGTAACAATCATGCTTTATAGGCATCTCTGCCAAAATCATCCATATTTACTTTTGAGATTCCCTAAAAGCAAGTCAGGAAAAGTACATCTGAATACGTTCAAAAAGCCAATCAAATAAGGACGGATGCATTCAAACACCAACTTTTCTTTATCCGATTCAGTGCAGTGAGACTGAAATACAAGTCTGGCATGTTTTAAAGGAAATAAACAGCACCATATTTTTATTCTAAATTACTAAAAGTAAAATTGGGAAGAAACACTCAATGGCACATGGCTTTAGACTAAAAGAGACATACAGTAGGCTGACTACTTCACTTCAGCATCGTCAGTCAGTAACAGATTTCTGAACATCGGTACCAGTACTTTCGATTCTAAATTAATTTGAGGCCATTTTAAAATAACAGATTGACTTTGCAGTCACATTTACTGTACAATGGACATGTGAAATAAGATAAGAATCAAACTGTTGAACTTCTTATTTATCACACAACCAACGCAATCAGCAAAGCACCTGATAATTCCCCAATTATTTCGAGAAACACACTGACCCCCAAATACACAGCCAGAGTCATAAAGAACTATCTTCAACAACAGAAGAGCAAGAAGCTCTGCACCACATGGATCAACCTTATCCAGGCAATGCAGTATTACATGTAAAGGCAGAACATACTTAGACAGCCTAAATGCACAGAACAACTGTGGCAAGTTCTCCAAGAAGTTTGGAGCAACTGTTTTCCCCAACTACCTTATAAAACATGTACACATCAAATGATTTAGACATTTCCTGTTTAATGAACTTGAATTCAACTGATAAATAAAAACACAATTCATGGCAATATTTTAAAGCATTCTAACATTTCACTTCTGCACAGCATAGTCTTTTTTTGGCCATACAGCTTGTAAATATAGCACTGTGACCACCATAGAAGAGTAACCTATTCCCACTGCCTCACATCTGAGACTGATCAAACTACTATTTGTAATTCTTTACTGATCCTTACTTGTTCATATACCCTTCATTTTCTTGGTGCTTTCCTACATTCACCCCTTACACCTCTGTCATTGCCTCTTTTTCTCTCTTTTCTTCCCTATCTCATTGCCCCACTCCCCCTCGCAAGGCTACTTTAAAGGTTACCGAGTAGAGGTGGAGTAAGATGGAAAACCCGACGAGGGGAAAGAAATCACAAAAAGAAAGAACAAGGTGTCCATTTATCTTTCACCAAGTCAAGTTATCTGGGTAAAACACCTCATATGAAGCTAAAACCTTTGTCTTTCACATTATCAGTATGGAGCCAAAGTGCAAAATGGTTCATAAAGAAGTGTGACTGCAATAGGTTATAATTTAACAATGAAAAAGGTGATGCAGGAACCGGCCTTCAAGCATCTAATTTTACCAGCAACAATATGGAATTTGTTTCAAAAAACTTAAGGAAGAAACAAAAAAGGAGGGAATGATGTTTTCTACCATTTTAAACATGCTCTATGGATGCCAGTTGCTTGTTCTTCCATTATGATGTAGATCAGGATTCAGAATGAACAGCAAACTTTTCATGCAGTGCCAACAACAAGTCAAATCTTGTAACTATCCTATACTTTGAATCAAATACCTGCAAAACTATTATTCACCTGAACTTTGTTTTTTGTATTAATTAATGCATTTAGCATTATGAAACTACACAAAGATTCTGAAAATGATAAACATTACAGCTAATCAACATAAACATACTAGTATTGCCATGTGTGCAGGTTAGCATGCTGGCAAAAGCTTTTAGCTATGACGATGGACTCACGGAGCTGTTAGTGTGGCTGTAGACTCATATTCTTGCTGATAAATTAACTTGCAGAGGTATATGTGTATATATGTTACACGCTGACAGGAGGATTTTCTACACTACAGACCATAACACTGGGGCTGTTCCATATCATACTGTCTACAATAATACTGTTAGAGACATGTCAGACATGTCTGAGAGCAAGAGCAGCATGTCAGCCTCCGATGACAATTTAGTATCCAATAAGGAAGCCACTTCAACAACCTCCAACAAAGCACAATGCTTTGCAAAACATGCAAGAAAACTTTTCCTACTAAAGTTGGAAACAACAAACTTGTTTCACCACCCGAGGCAAAAAAAACATACCATCGAGTGTCAGCCGAGCTATGAAGACATGTGAGGAGGAGATGCTAGCAGCTGGTGATGTGCGACCCAAAAGTAAACAAATGTCTCAACCGAGCATCGCTAGCTGCATTCGCTAGTTGAATTCCATATGACAGGAACAGCAAACAGTGGATTGAAATTACTGATGCGGTTGCATGGTGGAAAAGCAGGGCTTTAAGCACCTGGTTAAAAAGCTAGACCCAAGATACAACATCCCAGGTACAAAATATTGTTCAAATTCAGTTTTATTATGTGACAATGTTATGCAGGCTTCTGAAGAGTTACAAGATTACTCTAGTCATTGTTAAACTTAACTATTAAGCAGTTAAGTTTTAATTAGCTTTAATTAAAATTTCCACTGAAAATATTACCTAGGCTACTTTTGTGCTTACATTTCACTTAACCTGCAGCACTAATATTGCACTATAATGTTATTGTGATAGATTCACATGGATGGAAAATATCTTTCATTTTGTTTGCACTAATAAAAGCTGCTGCCGCCAAGCTGCAATCACCAATGAAATGTTGTTCAGTACTTTTTTTTCCTTTATTGTCATAAATATCATTATCGCAAATTTCCTTGAAATATCGTGATATAATTTTGAGGTTATATTGCCCACCCCTACATAACGCCCTAACATTAAATTCATTTTGACAACAACTTTTGCAAGTTTGAAATATGAAGAGCTCTAGTCAAAATTCCCTTTCACAATACGTGGGTCCATGCTTTGTTTGTTTCACACTTTGGCTCATGTGATGGCTCATATGATTAAAGGTGGGTCAAGAACCCTCAATACCACCTCCAAGTGGACAACCCCACAAAGGACTTAATTCCTGGGACTCTCCATCAGTTGTTTTAGAACAGAACAAGCCTCCTTGATGAAACGTGAAACGTGTTCACAGAGCACAAAAAAAGAAGTCCAGTCGCCTTCTTTTTAAGCACCCAAGACTACCATGACCTGGATGACTCAGAACCCACACGGACAATTTCCTTGATTGACAGCAGCCTTTAACATTAGGTCCTGTTTACTATAAACAGATTTAAAAACCAAAAAAGGAGTGCTGAGTGTTGTTTAAAAACTAGCAGGTTTTGAAGGCGAGCTCCCTTCCAGTGTTCATATTTAAATCCCTGTAGAAGAACAAGTGTTCTTCCTGGACATAGTTGTATATACAAGCTGTAGTACTTTTCTGTACTTGCTAGCTTTGGACAGAGCATAGTTTTTCAGAGCGATCAATAACTGGATGCACCTTAAAATTCTATGCCTCAGGTTCGACCCACCACACTTCCCTTCACCACTCACTGCAGTCAGGAAAGATTAAGTGAAGGTGAGTCAGCGCTCCCACTTGGAGACACTGATGCATATGGATCCTGATCTGCAGGGCCGGGTAGAGATATGGAGAAGAGTAAAGTAGAGTTGTCTTTTGAGTATGAAACTTGGAGGGGAAAAAAAAAAAAAAAGAAAACCTCCAGACGGACCAGCCTAATCTGAGCAGCTGGCAGGTGAAGTGAGCTGGCCAGAGCTCCCCCAACATGCCCTCTGCCAAAAAACCATCAAGGAAAACATTTTCAGGTTGACTACCAGCAAAATCAAAAAGCTGCACACCACTTCGATCCCTAAATCAGAACCGTCTGTGAGAGAAGCAAAGGAATCATAGCAGACACCACCTCCAGACTGTCTTTCATACCCCTGTTTGTGTTGCAAGATTGTGTGGGTGCAGTCAAGTATGTGTGCACACGTATGGACGCAGAAGAGAGCGGGTTACAAATCTGCAGTAACTATCGGCAGGTGAGAAGGGAGACAGAAGGAAAAAAGTTAAATCCCACCAGAGCAGAACAGGCCAGGAGGGCATGTACCGTATCAGATTAAGCCTGTGTATGTGAGTATGTGCATGTGTGTGTGTGCCTATGTCCCTGTGTGAAGGTGGGTAACACCATATGGGTTTATAACTAAGATTTGTCTCCAACCCACAAACACAAAAACCCATCCCAAATTTCTCTCTGCTTCCCACTCCTCCCCCTCAACTTTTCATGGACTTTGATTTAAAAACATGAAAAGAGCCATGGCAGAGCTTCGGAGAAGTAGTGGCTAGCCAAGAGAGACCTTAAAGCCTTTTAGAAGGGATCTAGTTTAATGGTCTCTGGATGAAGGAGGTAAGGAAAGCAGAAAAACATAGGGAGCTGGAATGGTGGAAATGCTGCAGTCATAAAGATAGCCTTTGTGTGTGTGTGTGTGTGTGTGTCTTAAAGAGCTCGAAGGTAATTGTTAAGAGTGCTGTGGTAGCAAAAAGGGGTAGTGCTGTACATGAATGTGTGGTTTTTGTCTCGCCGCCTGTTCTTTCAAAATGCTAGGGCAGCACCCAGGGGTCACTTCTCATCCAATAAGGTTGTCAATATGGTCAGTCATACAACTTGTTTGATTCCATCAAACGTCAAGTTAAGAGATGGAAACAGAAAGACCAGAAAAGATTCCCTTTCCACGTTTCATTCATTTTCATTTCCATTTGCCAGTAAAACTATCCATTCTTTACCAACAAAAACAGCACAGCATGAATTCATTTTTCCATACATTTCTTACTTTCCTATGCACATATTTCACAAACACACACAAATCCAGTTTGATCACTGAGAGATTGTGTGCGGAGGGTCAGCATGCTCTCGCTCTGGCAATAACACACAATCACAAATAAACACACGCCGACAAACCTATTCAACTCTTACAGGTGACAAAACAGACTTTCTTTGAAAAACTAGCTAACCTTTTTTTTTTCCCTTTCAAAATCAAGCAACCTAAAGGGGTTGGGAACCGTAAGGGGAAAGTGCTAAAAACTGTAGTTCCTCAAATGGCCTCTTGAGCCTGGCTCCAAAGTCAAGTAAATCCCCGTAGATTCCCATGTTCTCATCTTTCAGCTGCAATAAACATGTCTACAGCAAATTTCTGTGCTTCATAACAACTCTACAGGAAGTGAACTTTTTTTTAACTCACCCATTTAAGTTGTATTAAGCCTTAAAGCTATCATTATCAGGGGCATGGCCACTCTTAATGACAGGTAGCTATAGCCAGCAGCTGCCTGCTAGACTTCACCTTTGACTGTGAAATTCTAGTATTTTATTTGTAGGTTACTTGGCACAAATTACCAGGTATCTGTGTTTGTTTGATGCCCCATACAGCCTATGGATGTACCTTGACAATCGGGGTTGTTACCGTTAGCAAACAGCTTTGCATTTCACCCCTTTTTCCAAATATGGTTACTTCTGGCTCTGGAAAAACAAGATGGTATAGGCTATAATGCTAAAAAAATCAAGGCTTCCAAACAGGAAAAAAAATGGATGACGTAACAGTGGCTATGTCCTGTTTTTATATACAGTATGTTAATTACTTACTGGAGCCAGCTGATTTGAAGTGCGACTTCCCATTCAGGTGTCACTGTGTATTGGGGTCTGAGAACTTCCAAACCACAGATAACCTACACTCAACACCTAAACGCCTACTGTGAAAATACACCGACAAGAGAGCTCACTGCTGCTTTTCTGCTAAACATGCTGCTCATGCTCTGCTTTCTGTGTAGACACAGTGAAACAGTGATGGTGGCTAGACAACTGAGTGGACCATGGAATTAAATTTGAATCGATTTTGGAAGACATCGTAGATATAAGGCTAGATTAAACCACTCAGTATCTACTTTTGCTTAGTGTGAAGGTGGGATTCAAAGGCAGCTTAAAAAGCTATGGAGGATCAGGTTTAGAAACCGGTCTTATGTCTCAGAAGATTTATGACAGCACAGCCTAATACTCACTCCAGGGCCCAACAGGTCAATACTTTGTTTAATATGGGCTTCTATAAAAAACGCTCACGCAAAATTCCATCGCAGTTACACCAACTGCAGTCCCAGTTTTTCACAAAGTACCATACACTACCATTTTCCAGTAAAAAAAAAGTTCAACCTCGGTACAAAACCCCAATCAAAGGCAACTGAATACTGTGATTTCCTTATGAAAGCATCTGGTACTGTGCAGTTTTACAGGTTTCCATTATTACCCATAAACAAGGACACCAACTGCAAGCCTTCCAGGTACAAATTGAAGTGGGACAATTTTCATCAAAGTTCTGCTCTTTCCAAGGTAATCATTTTCTCCATAAATACCCTCTTAGGGGTGATACTGCACTGGGTTCATCACAGCCTTGGAACACACACATTTAGTTGCACACACATGAACACACACCAAACTTTGTCTCTTTTTAAAGAGCTCAGATGGGCTGTATTGACACGAAGGACTGGTGATCTGGCAAAAATCTAAATGAATACTTATCATCCTCTGTAATATCCGCTGCCTGGAGACAAAAGCAACACGGAAAGTCATAAAGTTTTACTACAGCTAGGGAGAGTCTCTTTACTGTGCTGATGAGCAGGCACTGTGCACTAAGTGCAGGGTGGTTTGCTTGGAGCTGTGCATGAATATTGATCTGCAGCTAAGGTTTTAGCAAAGCTGATTCACATTCAACTTTTCAAATAAATATGTGTATGCCCCTCCCCCCAAACAGACATGAAAGTAATCACAAAGGTCTACAGAAAGACACATGCAGCACACACGTAGGTCAAGAACACAATACAGTCTAGACAGATGTGAGGTTCCTAAACTCCAGCTACGCAGCGTGATGTTTTTCTTGGCTAAACAGGTAGACTAGTCATATTTATGAGACATGATGAGACTGGAACACAGGATGAATAGCAGTGAGAGACAAGGGAGAAGAAAGGGGAAGGAAGAAGAAGAAGGAGGAGAGGGGAATAAGGGGGAATGAGAGATTTGGACTCTTTTCATGTTAACATAATGTAGCTTCTGGTCTTCAGTGTATAGCTTTGGCAAGCTTGGCTGCTTCTTTCATGCCTGTAAATCCTCTCTGAATATGCATGTGACAGATAGGCAGTCACAAAGATGAGAAAGATGGAGAGGTGGTGTGACAGGCCAAACAAGCTGTGTGGGTGTGTGTGTGTGTGTGTGTGCGTGCACAGGGGAATACGTGAATATGAGAGCAATCTGATCTTATTAGAGGCCTGACGGGATGAGGAGCTGTGATGAGAGCTCTGAATCACCACCATCTAATCAATCAGTCTAATTAACCGAGCTTTATGAACACTGGGCCGAGCTGAGAAAGAATCCGCCGACACACAGATTAATAATGATTACTGAATACACTGCAACACATTCTATTAACAATCCATCTTCATGCCTATCCAGCAGCTTTGCATAAGAAGCGACTTCTTTGGCAGTTGCAGGGAATCCTCTGAAATACAAAAGGTTCTTATGCTTCGATCAAGACTTCAAAGTAAATGAAATAACACTCTCAAGAGATCATTTTTATTTAACGAAGCATAAAGTTCCATAAGAAACACTCACTGTTTTAGTATCAAAAAGTAATTGGGCAACATCCATAATTAAAGGAGTCAGCATTATACTTTGAAATAAGGATAATATGATAAAACCCCTTAGTGATCAACAGTTCTAATGTTGAACTTTAGAAAACAAGTCACTTTTTTTTTTTGTTTTGTTTTTAAACACACTTGCACTTAAGACAGGACAGGGGGATCTTTGATGCCCACTCATCCCCTGCAGAAGAGACCTAGTGTGGAAGTCAGAGCAGGTCACAACAGAAGGACAGGCAGTAGTCCATGCTTGTGTGTGTTTGTGTGTGTGTTGTCAAGTCCACACGCGAAGAAGACCTTTAACCACCAGCAGGGTGTTCATGTGTGTGGTGTTACCATGGCCTGCTGCTGGGCAACACGGGGCATCAACTGTCAGCGATGACATAACCGCTCCCTGACCACTTGACTACCCACGATGCCACACTGTGGGTAGTACGCCTTTTGTTTGTATAATCGAATAGCATCTTTCTCTCTCTCTCTGTTTCTCTGAGCTCCCAGTGTAAGCAACCAACACAACTGACGCTCTTTGCATTGCTCTCAAAATCATTTTTGCCTTTTATAACCTATTTCCTGCTCATTATCTTGACCTGAAAATTGTAGGAGAAAGAACAGCAGGGTCAGAGGACCAGAGGTTAAAACAAAGCAAGCAAAAGGCCCCACTCTCAAACTTTTTACTCGGGAAAAAAAGCAGCTAATAGAGGGCAAGCAGAGATTAACCAACCAAGTGTTATTTAGTGAAAGCAGTTCTTAAGTGAAAGCTTTTCTGAAACTGTCGATTTTTTTTAAGTTTGTGTGACGCAGACTTTTTAAACAACATTATTCCTAGAAGTGAAACGATTAGCAGAGTGACAGATAATTAATCTGCAGTAATTCTGCTTATCAATAATTCATCTGTATCAATGGTTTGAAGGTGAAAAAGACAAACATTTGCAAGCACTTCTCTGCTTTTCTTTGGGGGTTCTGAACTGCTGGTCTGACAGAATGATCAATTTGGAAACGTTGCCTTGGGTTCAATGTCATTTTACTTCTTTGACATTTTGTAAACAAAATGATTAACTTTTATTGTAAATAATTGCTCGTTACATTTCAAAATGTACTGTTTGATAGATGGCGGATATTTGAAAAAGGAGCTAAAATGTATTGCATGTCATCTTGTCCAATTAAAATCACCCACTGGGGACACTGGTGACGCAGTAAAACTCATCTCAAAGTGATGCTGGAACAATGTGTCATTTCATCTATTAGTCAACGATTCTGATAATCAATGATCATGATTTGCTGGTTTCATATAACTGCAATTGTAATATTTATGGCTTTTGGGCTGTTGATGCAACAAAACAAGTAATTTGGAGGTGTCCGTGTGTCTGGCAACCTGTCCTAAGTTTCCACATTTTACAGAGAATTTGTTTGATGGAATTACTAATTAACATCAACTCCGAGTACAACTATCACTTGCAGCCCCTGTTTAAATGTGTAGTCAAGCAAAATAAATAGCTGTAGTCTGTCTGAGAAGTAGAGCCATCCTTTTTCACAAACTACCACCTACCTTGAAATTCTTCACATCTCTCCACTGTATACTATGACAAAAAGGCCATAAAATTATCTGAAAGCACACTGTATATTTTTCAAAAATCGAAGATGGCTCTGAAAGATGACTATGTTTGAAAAATGAAACTCCCAGGATCAATAGATCCACTTTTCTCCAGCTGTGGCCATCTCAGACACACTTGGGGGAAAAAAATCCATAAAAAAACTTGCCCTATCCTTTTCATATATTTCACAAAAAAGTAACTGCTACCTACTTATCAGTGATCACCCCAATGCCTGAACAAAGGCAGCATTTTATGCATTTTTTTCTTTTTGGGGGGGGGGGGGGGTAAACAATTTCC
>VUQI01063936.1:0-12457 GCA_015106735.1 Paratilapia polleni
TTTTTGCTGCAACATTCAGATGGTAGGGCCAGAATTTGGTGTAAACAACATGAAAGCATGGATCCATCCTGCCTTGTATCAATGGTTCAGGCTGGTGGCGTAATGGTGTGGGGGATGTTTTCTTGGCACACTTTGGGCCTCTTAGTACCAACTGAGCATCATTTAAACACCACAGCCTACCTGAGTATTGTTGCTCTTTGTGACCACAGTGTACCCATCTTGTGATGGCTGCTTCCAGCAGGATAGCACACCATGTCACAAAGCTCAAATCATCTCAAACTGGTTTCTTGAACATGACAGTGAGTTCACTGTACTCAAATGGCCTCCACAGTCATCAGATCTCAATCCAATAGAGCACCTTTGGGATGTGGTGGAACAGGAGATTCACATCATGGATGTGCAGCTGACAAATCTATCTATCTATCTATTTATATATATATATATATATATATACACTATAGAAATTATTTTAGTCAAGAGATGCAGCACATTTTAGAGAAATTACATCTTGGCCACAACAAAATTAATGAAATTTCTTAGCCAGGATGATTTTTCTTGCTCTGTGCAAGTTTTTTTTTAATGGACGGTAAGAAAAATTGGCTGAAAAATGGCCTCTGAGGGGAGGAAAATGAGTTCTGACATCTTAAAAATATAACATGAAAACACATCTTACAGATATTCTCGGCATAAGTAAACACAATATTTCCCTCAGGTGATCCGATCCAAGGAATTATACCTCTGTGGAAACTTCCAAGAGTTGTTTTCAGTGTGATAAATTGGTAATAAAGGGAACTTTTTTTTTTTTTGTATTTTCTAACTTTCTGCTTCGTTTGCAGCTTGAAGTCATTACCCTGCCCTTTAAATGAAAGGTTAATTATGGCTAACATCAAGGGATAATTCTATGTAATAAGGGGTTTGTTGTAAGAGTGAAACAACAACAACATGCACTGAATAAACATAGTCCAGACTATACCCTTTCAATTATCTAATTACACTTTTAAAAACTCAAAGCTCGGTAAAACCAAAATTTTGGAGCTGTATTTATATTACTGAGGGAAGCATGTTAATTGAATGAAAAACGCGGAAAAGTTTTACACTGAATGTCATCATGGTCTTAAATCCACGGGATAAGAAAACTTCAGCATACACACCACTTGTGTGGTACATGATTCCCTCCTGCTTTGTGTTTGCTGGGTTAAAGGCTGTTATGGCCATAACATACCAGGAATAAAAGAAATCTTCACATTCCTATTTAGATTCGGTTTTTTCTGAAGTGCACACGTTTGATCAGAGTTTGTTTCAACTGCTGCTGTAATAAATGAGTATATGCTAACATGCCAGCCTTGAATAATGGCAAAGTGTGGCAAAATATGATCTATTGTTTGGCTGGTAGTCATTCCCGCTATGAAACGTATGTATTTTAATTTGACGCATGTTTCGACAATCTGGCTGCAGACCTCCAGTGTGGGGACGCGTCCATTGCAGGCTCCACTACTGGGACAGGAAATAACAGAAGATTTGGACCCAACAATATAGAAGAAGACATGTCAAGGTCTCGTTTGTTAGCACACATCATGACCATGGCAAGTAGCTGAGAACAGACAAAAAAAGCGTCCCCACATTGGAGGTCCACATTTTTTTTTTTAAGACTCTGATGGGATGATCCACCCATGGGACCTAGAAAAGGGAGCCTAGAAACAAGTGGTAAACTTTTTAAGTCTCTGAAGAGATGAAGAGTACATTCATCCCTGGTGCTAAACCAAAATCATATTACTCCAGCATCGAGTACCCAAAGGTAATAGGTAGCACTAATGCAAAACTTCAGAGAACTAATAGACAATTTCAGCAATTTATTTTGCCATGCCAAAAAACATGACAATGTTTCGGCCTTGTGGTCTTCACCAGTGCATGCTCTTGCTTGTTGGCATGGCAAAATAAATTGGTGAAACTGAGATTTATCAGTTAGTTCTCTGAAATTTTATGCTAGTGCTACCTATTACCTTTGGGTACTCGACACTGAAATGGTAAACTTTGTACTTTATCCCCAAAACATTGGTTTCTTAATCAAATGACCAGTGACTTATGCCCCTGCCACCACCTTGTGGATGTTGTTGCTCAGTCAATTTGTGTCCATAATTAACTGCTATAATGTCTTGACTGCCTAAATAACATTTGACAAAAAAACTGCCTTCAAAGTTTGCTTTCATGTCCATGTGCACAAAAAAAAAGAAAGAAAAAGAAAAATTAATGTCCATGAAAGCTAATCAATAGGATAAATTTCATGTGGAAACTGCCATGAGAGTTTTTAAACATACCAGCGATGACAATGCAAATGTTGCCATTGCTTGTGCTTTAAAGTTTACCATGCTTGGTATTTTTGTTCACCCATTCAATATTTGTATAGACATTTCACTAAAAAACACTAAAAAGTAGGGGAACACTCAGTGGATTGCCTATTTATCTTCTAGGCAATCTAGAAACCCACCAGCTATTGTCTAATGACTTATCATCTAGGGATAGCTTCAGCCAATATTTCAGGCCTCCGGTGTAGCCAGGGCCAAGACTTCCTGTTCCATCCACTGGTCATTGTTTACTAATATAGATAAATTTAGAAAAGCTAATAAAAAGCTAAATTGTTGGCAGACAATAGCTGATAGCTTCTAGTCTAGTTTGCATTTCAACAAATGAGCTCCTTCTTTTGCTCTTTACCTCCATGCAACCCAAGTCTGGTCAAACATGAGTGGGTAATACTACTGGGATTACAAGCATGCTACAAACAGAAATATCACGACCCTTTTTTGGTTTATAGAGATTATTCTCTAGGGACAATGGCCGTTTGTACAAAATATAGCAATTCATTCAGCAGATCCAGATTTTAGTGCGTTTCAAAGTGGTGCTGTTATCTCTAAAAGTTGGAATAAAATCTGAGGTAGTCTGAAATCATCACAAACATCTTTAATTGTTGTCTGTTTTTCACTGTTTTTGGTCAATTCCACGAACATGATTTTATAGTTGTATCTGACACCAGTATTGTTGCAGAGTGGAGAATCAGAAAGTTGGTACTGTAAACCAGGATGACACAGCAGGTTGGGTGCCTGGAAGTAAAATGTAAAACACTTATAAAATTCTTCTCAGATACACACTGACTTCCAATGAGTTATAACACTCCAACCACTGCACCCCATTGCACTTTGCATTCCATATAGCCCATATAGAGTCTGAAACCTGGAAAGAGTTACTGCGTGTCGGAGGTCAAGACAGTTATTTGAGTCATTCGCCACTTAAATGGCTCCCCGCAAATGAGCTGAAATGGCTAAAGGCTGCATTGATAACACATCAAAGCTGTATTTCAGGTGAAGTGGGTTTCTGTTTTCAAAGATTTTATCTTCTTTACCTTTGATGTATCTGTGTTTTTTTTTCTTTTTGTAGAACTGTTCACATTGATTTATTTGTGACATAGTCTTGGAGTTTTTTAAGTTTAGGACTATGCAGTTCTTCTAAATGATTTCTTCTCATGTCAGCTGTCTGCTCGTCTTCTCAACCATAATAAGTTAAAAAAAATTGTATTTTTTTAAGCTGTCCTTCCTAAACTATTCATTCATGTCCTCATAAAATCAATCACACACGATCCATCTCTGTGCCTCCTTCACACACATCCACACAGTCCTCCACACTCATACTAATGTTTTGTTTTACAGCTTCATATGTCAAGTATATAAATAAGAACATCAAGAAAATGGTTCAGAGATAACAAGCTAATGCTGAGAAAGTAATTCTTTATCTTTTCACCCTTCTGTACTTTTGTCTTCTCTAGTTAAGAGTGCCATGCAGGAAAAAGGAAAAGGAAAGACAGGAAAGCGAGGAAAAATCTGAGCGAGGTGTTAATTCTTTAATCTAGTAGAAAAAATGTAACCAGAATGAGCAGCATACTGTATTCAGCTGCAGCAAAGGAGAAGATGGTTAAATAATTCTGTATCCTGTGGCCTCTGGGACAGCCTAGGTGGCTGAAATAGACTTCATGAGGTTCTCTGACGCCCCTCTTTGTACTATCAGAAAGCACTGGCAATAAGCAATGAATCAAAGCAGGAGTTCCTTTTAATGCTATCTGGAACCGTGATAGATTTGATCACCCATTGTTCAAACCTTCTCTTTATGAGGAGCAGCCAAACAAAAGAAAGTTGGCTTAACGGGAGGGGGAAGAGAGTTAAAACGGCTCGTTTCAGACAGAAGATGGACCAAGGGTCTGCGCCAAGGCACATTATAAAATGCATATGGAGCAGAAGGTGGAAATAAGCACAATAGGTGGTCTTTAAAAGAATATGTTGAGGTGCAAATGTTGTTTGGTCAGTGTAAATTTTAGTTTATATGCATTAAAGAATAAATGAAACTCAAAATAACAGCCATAACTCCAACAATCAATCCCACACATCTGACCCACTGTGGAGTAAATGCTTTCGAGCTTATTTTCTGCCTCAAGGAAGTAAGTCACTTTTATGTGTTTGTGGCTTTGCCCTTAATGAGGATTTTATCGACTGTTGTGTGGTGGTTTACTGTGAAAGACTACACTCCTGCGCTCATTAAGGAAATCACTTTTGCTTCCAGTAAATCACCATTTAGGTTCTGATGTGACAAGCCTCAAAGTTCAAGGTCACTGCCAACGTGACCTTCTGCGAGCACATGTTGATTAGACCGACCTAAGGGAATTTGCTCTGGTGTGTGTGTGTGTGTGTGTGTAAACATGTATGCGTTTGTGCATGTATGCATTGGCTTTAGGGCAGCCTGAAACAGCTCAAGTCCAAAAACCTCCCCCTTCCAGCTGCAATAACAGCAACAAATAAGCCCTGAACTCTCCTCTTTCACCCTGTGTGGAACAACAGACAGAGATAAAAATAGTTGGATTTCTTCACGTCATGCTATGTCTGGCCAAAAGCTTAAAAAAGAAAGAATCAGAGAAATCCAGGGAAAAAATTAAAGGTTACTGTACAAGGAGTGAGAACGAGAGAGATAGACAGCAAGACAAGATAGCGAGTAAACCAGATATGAGAAGAAAGAGAGAAACGCAAAAGAGGCAAAGATGGGAGGAAAAGGTAGCTGCGTCTGAGAAGAGAGACAGAGAGGAAAGAACCAGACTGCACAGAGCAGCACATAAGATCCATGGTTATCAGTCAAACATTTGTTGCTGTGGTATTTTAGTCTGGTCCGAGGTAGCGGAGCCAGAGGCTGCCTTACTAGCACTGCTGTTTCTCGAGGCATGCAGCCGGAATAACTAAAAATGGCCCTTTAACAATGGAAAATCACCCACGCTGTATCCTCTGGGATGACAACTGAATCTAATGTGGAAGTACCAAAGAGTGCAGTACCTCTAATGGCCACTTGAGGCTGGCTCCAAAAGAGAGTCAATCCCCACAGAGTCCCATGTTAAAATGCCCAGCTGCACAGTTTGCAGTGTGGTACAAAAACAGATGAGGAGTGTGTTCAGTGTTTTTAGTTGTTTTTAACCCCATTTTTCGTTAACCAACATTAGCACGGCATCTAATGTGTGAACTTTACACAGTATCCAG
The DNA here is from genome assembly GCA_015106735.1 of Paratilapia polleni. NCBI lineage: Eukaryota > Metazoa > Chordata > Actinopteri > Cichliformes > Cichlidae > Paratilapia > Paratilapia polleni. Next base: position 5,562 of record VUQI01063936.1, read on the forward strand.
GTATGTCCTCGTGTACCAATATGGTCGCAAACAAGTTTGAAAAAGACAAGATGGTGACTTCCAAAAAGCCAAACTCGAGAATTTGAAACAGTTCTGTAAACCAGCGGCTGAAGTCATGGTGGCTGCCTATATATTTATATACAGTCTATGAAAACAGTGCACATGACCACCTGGGATGGACCCACAAATGAAACACACTTGACATGGTTGAATCTATCAAATATTTTCCTCCCTGATTCAACTTGGACATCAAAAGATCTTAATTTCAACCCACTTAAATGTCATTGTTGGACCAAGATAGACTATTCCTATTCCTGTGTCCCATTTCTTTAAAACAACTGTATGCAATTTAAAAAAAAACAACAGTGCAACAGTGAAAGGTGAAAGTGAAATTAAAATGCCTACACATGCAGAATAAATAGGACAAACGTCAGAAGTTGGTAGGACGAAACGACACTGCCAAAAATCAGAAGCTGGTGGGAAAAGAGAGAAACCGTAGAGGGACAGATGATGGACAATTATGGGAAATGAGAGAAGAAGAGGAATGATGGTTAAAAAAAAAAAGAAGAAGAAGAAGTTGGGAAAACCCAGAGGAGAGTCACAGTGGACAAGTATGGAAAAAAAGAACAGAAGGAGAATTGAAAGGGGGGATTGAGAGGAAAAGGAGGAGAGTGAAAGAGGGACAAGTATGCACATGAAGGAGCGTTTCTTCTGCAGATTAGCAGTAGCTGCAACCCAATACTTTAATATGCTGCTCGACCTCGACAGGCCCGGACTAGCAGTATGTGTGTGTGTGTGTGTGTGTGTGTGTTTGAATGTGTAGCTCTTCATGCTACAAACTCTTATCAACCCTAATCTGGTCTAAGAGGCTACTCATTCCTCACGGTCTGAATGTGTGTTGTCCGGTTCTCGTGTGCATGCAAGTGTGATTCCTGCTAGTTGGAGTGCAAAAAAATCTACAGTAACCAAAGACAGAGATGAAATGTTTGTGTGTCAAAACACCGTTGCTCCTTAGAACTGGGTGAAAGATTAATATGTAACTCAAATGTTTAAGGCCAGCTTGGTATGTTGATTTGGCAGTTAAGGAAGGCACACAGTCTTTCTGTGACTTTGATTTTCTTGGTAAAGCAATACTGTTCAAGACCTCCAGCATTCTAGCAAACTAGCACAAGCTCCAGAGTGGTAAGAGCAAAAATGAAAATTTTATGCTTGAATACTTTGAAAGTGTTTTTTTTTCCCTTTCTCGCTTTAATGTAAACCAAACACCTTTGTGTCAGGAGTCAGTCTACTTCAACAATGTCTTGTTTTTCTTTGACAGTCTCTTTCCTTTCTTAAATCTCCCTCGGGCCAGACCACAAATTTATGCTTGACAGGGTAATCTCCGTGGAAAATTCGACCACGTTACGGCCCATGCACACATCTGTAAAGATAGTTACTTTCACATTTGTTGGTATGGCTTATCCTTTTGATATTTCATCTATTAATTAATTAATTGTCAGTTTCTGTCAGTTTTTGCCTGTGGCTTGCTTGCTTGACCCAAAGATATTCTCTGTCTAATGAAAAAGTCTTTGCATGTAAAGATCTGAAACCAACACATATTTGCTGTTTTTTGCTTAATAAATTACTTTAAAAATGAACTGATCAACAAAACTGATTTTAGCACTATAGTTCAAAGCCAGTTTCCACAGTTGCCAAATCAGCACTGAAATCTGAAGGATTATAACTTGAAAGCAACTGAAAAAAACAACACACACACACACACACACACTTCTTCCTCTTGTCAATAGAGCCAAAAGCGGTACAATAAAGTGATAATGGGCCATAACATTTAAAATGAATCAAGGCTCGGAAGAATGTTATTCTAATCCACATTTATAGTTTATTTTAATGTATGGACTGTTTGATTTAGAGCTGTGGGTGGGTTCTTCCAGCATCGCCACAGGAAAGTTTTCAGGCCAGCTGAATGACTCTGAATGCAGGGAAAAAAATATTTAATTTGTTGTAGAGAAGTCAGTCCAGCCTGGATTTGCAGATCCAACACTTCAGTGGTTCCTTTAAATAATCAGAAGAGAGTAGAGGAGGAAGGAAGGTTTCCATGCGCAGTATCCCACAGAACTTTTCTCTGTTTGCTTCTGTTCGTGTTTGCACTGATGAATCTACGGTAATATACGGTACCACCGTGCAAACATATTCACCTCTGACACCATAAAGTAAGACACTGATTCTTCACACCTCAGTTTTGTCACAACTTTTTAAAACTCATTTAGTGTTGCACTTTAAATTGAACTTTGAAGATTAGTTATAGTAGAAATACATTTTTTTTATCCATATGCTACAGCAAAATGTGAGGTAAAATTTTCATCTGGTGTTTAACTATGGATCAAGACCACAAAGCCTAAAATGTTCATGATAAATACCGTCAGCAGCTTCACGCATATAAACTGTAATGTGCAATAAACAGCTGAGCAGGTATTGTGCTCTACAGTAAGATCCACAGTATAAATAAACTAATAAAGCTGATTAAGCAATAGGACTGAAATTACATTAAAGTGAACCCATTATGCCCCATTTCCAACTCCATGTTTTTATTCTTGGACTCCGTTTTAATCTTATATTAGGCAGCCCCTCAGTTCATCCACTGTCCAAAACAAGCTGTTTTAGGCCTCAGTCTCACAGGCCTAGAGACTGGTCGGTGACCCCCTGGTGACCACCAGTTGCTAGAGAAAAATGCATATTCTCCGACTGGTTAGTGAGTGGCTGCTGGAGGTTGCTGCCAGTTGTTGGGTGAAATCAGTCGCAAAGAGCGTACAGCACCAAAAACCTCCTTGTGATTGCTTTGGTGTTTCAAAAGGCGCAACTTTTACTTTGAAGGCAAACGGTCACCCATTCTGGTATATGTCGCACTCCTTCACAGAAGTGTTTGCAAATAACACTTCATCTTCTATACAAACTACAGGCAGCCACGGCAATCTTCTGGTGACCAATGCAGTCGCAAGAAGGTTTTCAGTGCAGAACCATATACCTCTTTGTGACTAATTTCACCTAGTGACAGCTCGCAACTACTTGCCAACCAGTCAGGGAGTACTTATTTTTCTGTAGCGACCGGTGGTTACCAGGGGGTCACTGACCAGTCTCTAGGCCTGCGTGCTTGGGGCTTTAGCAAGCGATTTCACAGCGATTGCCAACAACCACTCGCAGCTGGTTGGGGAATATACATTTTTCCCTAGGAACAAGTGGTTGCCAAACAGTTGCTAACCAGTCTCTAGGCCTGTGTGACTGTCAGAGCTGTGTGCCTGAGATTATCATATATAGAAACTGGTCTCACTGACATCATAAAGATCCAGTTGGAAACCAAGTGTTTCAATCAGTCTGAAGCCTGAGCTTTTGGCTCACAGGGATTACCTGTGCATAAACTGACCTCATTATGAGCATTCACATTTATAACATTAAATATACCACATGAAATGAGGGAAAGCACAAGAGGTCCTCTTTAATGCATTCATTCTTTAATTAATCTTCACTGTTGCCTGTAGGATTGGATGATTGACAGGAATTTCTTGGCATAAGATACTCTTACTGGGAAGTTTTCCAAAACTTTCCAGCCATGTGATAACAACAAAGCAGATTCCATGCCAATTCAAATTTGTGCTTTAATCAGTGCCCTAAAATGCAGCTGAAAGCTTTGTGTTAAATTCATGTTGATATTCAAGCATTTCAAACCTTTTTGGTTGCTTCACTGATTCTAAAAAACAAACAGTCTAAAACTAAATGCCTAAAATGTACAATCCAAAATGTACTTCAGTCCTCCCTATGGTTTTTATATTTCTATTTAACTTTGAGCGATAGTGCGGGTCTCTGTCTGCAGCCAGTCATCTGACTGTGATTTACTCCCTTTGCAACCAAACGGGAGTCGTTCGTTCGTTTATCGCTGAAAAGCAGCAAGGAAAGGTTTCATGACAGGTAACGCACCAGTGGCCAGCTCGATGGCAGCGACTGATTACTGACCTGTTTTGTGTGGGAGTTTCCTGTCAGATAAAATGCCCTGTACAGTTGAGGAAGCCATTGACTTTACAACACATGAAAAAAACGGGAGATTGGTATCACCCTTTATTGCTTTTCGAGTTTAGTTTCAGTCACACCAAGAGACTCTGGGTTATTAGCTCCACTGTTCTCAATAATTTTCACAATGTGGTTTCACAACCAAGAACACAAACAGGATAAAACTGTTTATACACTACAAACAGGGCATTATCAGTTCTTTCTTTTTATGTGTATTTACCTTCCTATAAGTGTTTGTATGTGTTTCTTTCTGTATTGTTCTCTCTGGTTTTGCTGCAAAACAGCTAATCAACTGTACAGCTACATTCAAGGGAGCAGTTCTCTCTCTCTTCCTCCTTCCCTGCATCTCTATCTTTCTGTCAGTCACCCCGTAATCTCTTTTAAAACTCGGTTATCGCTTCTAAGGAAACAAACAGCATTAAACTAGGCCAGAGGCGGGGTTGTCTTACAGCATCAGTCTTCTGTTTCTTTGACTCAGTGCTATAGGTTTTATTTCATGGAGGCAAACAGTAATATATAGGGCAAGTACTTGTTTGAGTATGTCATATGAGACAAAGGTGTCTGGGATATGCACGGCTTTTAGGGCATCTTTGTTCTTCAGCACAGCACAAATAGAAACTTCATGGGTCACATGTTTCTGTTTTGAAAAAGCATTTTTTTTGTTTGATCCAATTCCCAATAAATGCCCCACAACATCAAATTAAGGGAATAAAACAAATAAAAGATCACCAGAACTGCAGCATGTAAACAACTAGAGTCATCAGTGGTGATTTGTGTCTATTCCCAGCAAGAGTTACATAAAGCATTTCTGACTGTGATGTGATAAAACAAATACCATCCTAGCTGCTTGCCTCAGCAGTGATTTGTGCATGTAAACATGACAACTGGCCTGCATGATATCCGTATATCTCCCATTACAATCACTTTTATTGTTTCAGGAAGGACTTTGGTCTTCAGTCGGTTTTCAGTCGGCACTAACCCAACAAGACAGTCGATCATTACAGGAGACATAGAAGACAAAACAATACCTTTCACAGGCCAACAAAACTGAAAAAAAAAATATTGCTGCAGGTGAGAAAGTATAGATGCCTGAATTTGCATCACAGGTTGTTCACTCTAAAACCCTCAGAGGAGGACTGGCTTTGTGCAAAATATATTGGAAATAATCACCTTCTGTAGAAGTCATGTCAACACATATGAGGTTCTGGAAGGTTGTGGGACAATCTGGGAATTGGCCCCTAAAAATCTGGCTGATTTTCTTTCTAATACCATATTTTTATGCACCTCTGGACCATTTTCAGAGTGGCTGCTATTTTTAAATTGCTGTATAGAAGTGCTGTTATGACTTGCACTGCATCTGCAATATTGCCACAGACCTCAAACTTGTGCAGACATATATTTTTGCTTCAAACCCACTCTTTGTGTAGAGAACCATTGCTGGTATAAAAATGTGGGTCTCAGGGTACCACCCAGCAGTTGTCGGCAGTTTTCAGTTGAAGAGTCAACAATTTCTAAGGATTAATGTGGCTAATGTGGTGCTCAGGAGTGCAAACAGAAGCATGCTTGGCTTTTTTTTATATTCAGTGTTGCACACCAAGAATTCGTTGAGACTGTCAACACGGAGTTCTACTGTAATGCCCTGATGCATTTCAGGGAGAAAATTCAATGGAAAGACCCAAAGTGTGGCACATGCTCTCAGGTTATTGCTCGCTGTCTGTCTTTCTGTCCACGAACTCCTCGCTACACGATCAGGAGTTGAGCAACAGGTACATCTTTATGCACCTACATTACCTTATAAAAGCATTATATCATTTTAATTTCTCAACAGTAACATCTAATTTATATCCACAAAACTTGAATTATGCACAATATATTATGATGTCATCATGTTACCTCACAACCACCTAACAATGGGCTAAAATCACTCATTTTTAGAAATTATGCACCTATAACACCTTATAAAAGCATTGTATCGTTTTAATTTCATGACAGTAACTTTTAATTTATATCCACAAAACTTGAATATCATAATATGTGATATATTATGAAGCCATCCCATTGCCTGGCAACTACCTAACAATAGACTAAAATTACATTTATATAGTAGAGCAGGACCTAAGAATTGCAGGGGATAAGTCGGTTCAAATATCAGTTTGCCAACAGCATGAATAGACCAAACAATACTGCAGCATGGGAATGCACTAGTATTTAAAATGCACAAGTATAATGGCCCCACCAACCCAATCTTTGCTCACCACCTGCCCTACTCGCCAAATATGCCTCCCCACAGCTTCGTTCACTTACACAAACTGGAATTCAAATTGAAGGGTTGACATTTTGACATAAAGGAAAAGATTTAATTCAATTCAATTCAATTTTATTTATATAGCGCCAAATCACAACAACAGTCGCCTCAAGGCACTTTATATTTTGGGGTAAAGACCCTACAAAGACAGAAAACCCCAACAATCAGATGACCCCCTATGAGCAAGCACTTGGCAACAGTGGGAAGGAAAAACTCCCTTTTAACAGGAAGAAACCTCCGGCAGAACCAGGCTCAGGGAGGGGCAGCCATCTGCCGCGACTGGTTGGGGGTGAGGGGAAACAGAAGAGAGCAGAGGGAGACAGGACAAAAGACACACTATGGGAGAGAGACAGAGTTAATAATAACTAATGATTAAATGGTGTATAAACACATGGAGAGTGAAAGGAAGTGATGAAGAGGAAGTGCTCAGTGCATCATGGGAAGCCCCCAGCAGCCTAAGCCTATTGCAGCTTAACTAAGGGATGGTTCAGGGTCACCTGATCCAGCCCTAACTATAAACTCTATCAAAAAG